>JAKWJA010000756.1:0-10000 GCA_027704765.1 Solanum habrochaites
CCCCGTCATCGTCATCATCATCAGCGTAATAGTAGACCTCGTAGCGTGTCATCTCATAGTTCTCGTCGGTTCATATATATCATATCATAGATCATCCTCATCGTCGTCGTATCATCGTCATCATCATCATCATCATAATCTCATAGTATAATCATCGTCATCATCATCATCATATCATCGTCGTCGTCGTCGTCATCGTCATAATCGTATCGTCGTCATCGTCGTACAGCGTCGTCCATCATAACATCATCTCCTAGTCATTGCCCGTCATATCATTCATCATCATCATCATAATCGCATTGTCATATCATCATCGTCATCATCATACATCAGCGTCTCATAGTCGTACAACGTAATCGTCATCATCATCATCTATCATCGTCGTCGTCATCATATCGGTCATCATCATCGTCGTCATCATCAGAGTCATAGTCATAATCATCAGAGTCACTGAAGCGTAGTAGTAGGAGGCAGCATCGTAGGAATAAGAAGCATCGGCATCATAGGAAGCGAAGCAGCAGAGGAAGAAGAAGAGAATCTATCCTCGTCGTGTCATCGTCCTCTCGTGCGTCATCATCATTATCATCACATCATCATAATCGTCGTCGTCGTCGTCGTCGTCGTCGTCATCATCATCATTTCATCGTAGTAGTCGTCGCTCATAATCATAGTATAAATATGCATAGTCATCATCATGTCGTCATCGTCACGTCATATCGTCGCTCGGTCGTCGTATCATGTCATCGTCGTCATAACATCGTCGTCTTGATCATCGTCATCATATCATCCATAATCACATCATCATCTATCGTCATCGTCATCATACGTCATCGTCGGCATCATCGTCATCGTGCGTCATCATCGTCGTCATAATCGTCAGTGCCGTATCATCATCAACAAAATATTCGTCATATCCATATCATCATCGTCATCGTCATAGTGTAGTCGTCAGCATCTTATCATCATCATCATCATTGTCATCGTTGTACGTCATCATCGTGTCATCGTCATTCGTGTCATCGTTCGTCATCATCGTTCATCATAGTCGTCATCGCCGTTCATGCGTCATATCATTATCATCATCATCGTCGTAATTGCAGTCATATCTCATCATCATCATCATCGTCGTCATTGTCATCATAATCATCGTTCTCATCATCATATCGTCGTCATCGTCGTCAACGTCATCGTAATCATCATCGTCATCACATCGTCGTGTTCCTCATCATCGTCGTTAATCAGAATCATATCGTCATCCTTCGTCATCATCGTCATTCATCGTCCTCGTCATCATGTAGTCATCATCATTATCATCATCATCATAATCATCGTCATCGTCGTCATCGTCGTAACATCATGTCCACCGTCGTCGTCGTCACGTCCGGTATCGCGTCATCATCGTCTCATCATCATCGTCATCATCGTCCGTCGTAATCATCGTTCATCATCATCGTCGTAATCATCGTATTCATCATATATCGTCATCATAGGTCGTCGTCATCATCGTGTCGCCATCATCATCACATCATAGCATCATCATAATCGTACATCACGTCATCATCATCATCGTCATCGCATCATCGTTCATATCGTCATCATCATCATCATCGTCATCGTCTCATCTGTCAGCCTCGTCGTCGTCATCATGTCATCATCATCGTCGTGCATCATCGTCATCAGCATCATCATCGTCATCATCGTCGTGTCATCCTCGTTCGTCGCCATCTCACTATTATCATCATCCTACTCATCATCGTCATCATCGTCATGTCGTTATGTCGGCAGCCTGATCATCATGATCATCATCGTCACTCCTCGTCATCTCATCATCATCGTCATCGTCGTCTCATATCATCATCGTCATCGTAATCATCGTATCATCATCATCATAATAATCATCATCGTAATAATCGTCGTAGCTTATAATAGTCAATTCGTCGTCACATCGTCATCATCGTCTCATCGTCATCATCGTCAGTCATCGCTCGTCGTCATCATCGTCATCATCACATCATCATCATCATCGTCGTCGTCATCATCGTCATATCATCATCATCATAATATCATCGTCGTCATCATCGTACATCATCATCATATAAATCAATCGTCGTCATCAGCATCGTCATCGTCATCATCATAAATCGTCTCATGTCATATCGTCGTAATCGTAATATCGTCCGTCATCGTCGTCGTAATCATAGTAATAATCATCATATCGTCGTCGGTCATCATCGTAATCATCATCATCCACATAATATCATCGTCGTCATCATCGTCATCATCATCATCATCATGATCGTCGTCGTCGTCGTCCTCAGTATAGTCATCAATATCATATCTTATCACCATAGTCGTCATCATCATCATTATGTCGTTCGTAGTCGTCGTCCATCATAATCATTACAATCATCGTCATCATCATCATCATCATCATCATCATCTAATCATCGTCATCGTCATCTCATCATCGTATAGTCGTCAGCGATCATCGTAGTATCACCTCCATATACCTCATCATCGCTCATCATCGTCATCAGAGTTATCTAGTCCTCATGTCGTCGTTGTCATCATCATTATCGTCATCATCATCATTATCGTCGTCATCGTCATCGTCGTCATCGTCGTCATCATCATTATCATCATCATCATCGTCATCGTCATCGTCGTCATCATCGTCAATATCATCGTCACCGTCGTCGTCGTCATCGTCGTCATCGTCGTCATCATCGTCATCATCGTCGTCATCATCATCGTCATCGTCATCATCATCATCATCATCGTCATCATCGTCATCGTCATCATCATCGTCGTCATCATCGTCACCGTCATCGTCATCATCATCATCATCATCGTCATCATCATCATCATCGTCGTCATCGTCGTCATCATCGTCATCATCGTCGTCATCATCATCGTCATCGTCATCATCATCATCATCATCATCATCATCGTCATCATCGTCGCCATCATCACCATCATCATCGTCATCATCGTCGTCATCATCAGCGTAATAGTCAATCATCATCCGCATCTCATCATCATCGCATCTCGCGCCCCATCATCACCATCAACTCTATCATCCTCGTATCGTCGTCATCATCGTCATCGTCATCATCGTGTTCCTCTAATCATAATGATAATCATCCTCATCGTCAACATCGTCATCATCGTTACATGTCATCATCGTCATCCTCGTCATCATCGTCATCGTCATCATCACGTCATCATCATCATGTCATCATAGTCGTCATCTACATCGCGTAATCGTCATCATTGTTATCGTAATAATAGTCACAAATGTCTAGCAGGTCATAGTCATATCGTCCAAATCGTCATAATCATCATAGTCATGTCACGTCGTCGTCATCATCTCAACATATCATCAATCATCATCATTCGTCGTCGTCATCATCGATCATCATCATCATCATCATCATCATCATCATCATCATCGTCATCATCGTCGTCATCATCGTCGTCGTCATCATCATCAACATCATCATCCATCATCATTATCATCAACATCATCATCGTCATCGTCATCGTCATCATCATCATCATCATCATCATCGTCGTCGTCGTCGTCGTCATCATCATCATTATCATCATCGTCATCGTCATCATCATCATTATCATCATCGTCGTCGTCATCATTATCATCATCATCATCGTCGTCATCATCGTCGTCATCGTTGTCTTTGCCGTCATCATCATCAACATCATCATTCGTCATCATTATCATCATCATCGTCGTCGTCATCGTCGTCGTCGTCATCATCATTATCATCATCATCATCATTGTCATCGTCGTCATCGTCGTCATCATCGTCATTGTCATCGTGTAATCGTCTCCGTAGCGTAACACATCGTCGTAATCGAGTCATTGCCGTCTCATCACATCATACAATCATGAGTCGTCATTGTCTCATCATCCTCATCGTCGGTAATCATCGTCAAAGTAATGTATATCATTGAATCATCATCGTCGTCACATCATGATCGTCCGTAATCATAATCATCATCATCATCATAATCTAGTAATCATCGTCATCATCGCTCATAATCGCATCATCGTCATCATACATCATCATCCATCATTCATCTTATAGTAGTAGTCATCGTCATAATCATATCATCATAATCATAGTCATCATCGTAATAATCGTCATCATCGTCATCATAATCATCATTCGTCATCGGAGTAATCAATGTCAACATCATTCGTCACCGTCATCTGTCGTCATCATCGTTCATAATCGTCATATCATCATATAAAGCATTATCATCGTCATCATCATAATCATAGTCATCGTAATCATCGTCATCATCATTGTTGTAATCATCGTCATCATTGTTATCAACGTTCATCAGAGTCAATAATCATCATCAATCAGCATTATCACATAATCATCATCACTCGGTGTAGTCCATCATCGTCATCGTCCTCATCACATCATCATCATCATACATCGGTCCATCATATCATAGTCGTCATCACGTAGTCGTATTCATCTCAACATCATATCCATCATTCATTATAATCAACATCGTCATCATCGTCGTACATCGTAACTCATTATCATCATCAATCGTAGCTCGTCGTCGTCGTGTAAGAATCATCATTATCATCATCGTCATCGTCATCATCGTCATCATCGTCACCGTCGTCATTATCATCGTCGTCATCATCATCGTCATCGTCATTATCGTCGTCGTCATCGTCATCATTATCGTCGTCGTCGTCATCGTCGTCGTTGTCGTCATCATCGTCACCGTCGTCATCGTTGTATCATCGTCATCGTCGTCGTCATCGTCGTTATCATCGTCATTATCGTCACCGTCGTCGTCATCGTCGTCGTCGTCATTATCATCGTCATCGTCGTCATCGTCGTCATCATCGTCATCGTCATCTCCATCATCATCATCATCATCATCATCATCATCGTCGTCGTCGTCATCATCATCAACATCATCATCCATCATCATCATCATCATCATCATCATCATCATCGTCGTCGTCATCGTCGTCGTCATAATCATCAACATCATCATCATCACCATCGTCCATCTTTCACAACATATCAATCATCACTAATCATCATAGGTCAGAGTCATAATAATCATCATCACCATCATCATCATTCATCATCATCGTCATCATTGTAATCATCATCATCATCTCATTATCATCGTCGTCATCAGTCATTCATATCTAATATCGGCGTCATCGTCGTCATCATCAAGTCATCATCGTCATCGCGTCATAATAATCATCATCATCCCTCATCTGTAGTCGTCATCGTCGTCGTCAAATCATCAACAGCATCATATCACCATCGTTCATCATCATCAGGCATCATCATCATCATCATAATCATAATCATCACGTCATAATACATCATCAATCCTCATCGTCATCATCGTCTCATCGTATCGTCCGTCGTCATCGTCCTCACATCTCGGTCATTGTATCGTCGTCGTCCTTGTCATGTCGTCGTCCTTGTCATCGTCGTCATCATCGTCGACGCGTAATCATCGTCGTCGTCGTTTCCTTTGTAATCGTCGTAGTCCGTGTCATCGTAGTCGTCCTTGTCATCGTCGTCATCGTCGGTCATCAATCGTCATCATCGTCGTCATCGTTGTCATCGTCGTCATCATCGTAGTCATCGTAGTCATCATCATGTAGTCAATAATCATCGTCGCCTCATCATTCATGTCATCGTCATCGTAGTCGTAATCGTGTCATCATCTCGTTATCATCATCGTCATCGTCGCATCATGCGTCGTCATCACATCATTGTCATCATTCACATCGTCGGCGTCATCTGTCATCGTCTCATCGTCGTCATAAATCGTAGTCATCATCGCCATCGTCAGTCATATCTCATATCATCGTCAGAGTAGGGCGTCGTCATCATCATAAAATCGTCATAACATCGTCTATCATCATCATCATCATCGTCACAGCGTCATCGTATTCATCATCGTCATCTCATCATCGTCATCCATCGTAATCATCGTCATTCAACAAAATCTCATATTATCCAGAGTCATTATAATCGTCACATATCATCGTCGTCATCGTCGTTGTCATCATCATCGTTCATCCATCATCACGTCGTCATCATCATCACATCATCGTGTCATCGTAATATCATCAAAAATAGTCATCATCAACATCAAAATCGGCACATCATCAACATCGTCATCATCATCATCGTCATCATCATCGTAATCATCATCAAATCATCGTCATCGTCGTCGTCTCGTCATCATTATCAACATAATAGTCATCGTATCACATACGTCTCGTCATAAACATCATCATCATATCGATTATCACGTCGTAATCACATCATATATCATCGTAGTTATCGTCATAATCGTCGTCGTCGTCTTTCATAGTCGTCGTCCTTGTCATCGTCGTCATCATCTCCTAATCTCGTCATCGTAATCGTCATCATAGTCATAATCGTAGTATCGTCATCGTCGTCATGTAGCGTAAATAGTCATCGTCGTCGTAATCGTCGTCGTCGTAATCGTCGAGTAGTCGGTCGTAGTCATCGTCGTCATCATCAAGTTATAATCATCGGTCATCGTCTCATCATAGTCGTCATACATCAGCATTGTCATAATAACATCATCGTCATCGTAATCGTTTGTAATCGTCATCATAGGTCGCATTATCGTGTCATCATCGAATCGTCGTGTCATCATCGTAAATAATCATCGTCATCGTCATCGTATTCATCATCGTCATAGTCATAATCGTAATAATAGTAATCATCGTAATCAATAATCATAGTAATCGTCGTCATCGTCGTCATCATCAAACCATCGTCGTCATCATCTAATCTCAGCATCATCGTAATAATCAATCTCGTCATCGTCGTCATCGTCGTCATATCATCAACATCGTCGTCATCATCATCATATAGTCACGTCAGCATAATATATAATCATCATCATCAACGTTGTCATCATCATCATCATCATCGTCGTCAGTCAACTCATCATCAATTCGTCATAATCGTTATCATCGTAATCATCAAAATCGTAATCGATCATAATAGAGTCATCGTCATCATAATCATCGTCAAACATAATAATCGTTCATCATCGGTCGTCATCGTTCATCATCATCGTCATCAACAGTATATCATCGTCATCATCCATCATCATATCGTCATCATAGTCGTCATCATCATTATCATCATTATCATCATCATCATCATCATCGTCATCATCATCATATCGTCGTCATCGTTCATCATCATCATCATCATCATCATCGTCTGTCGTAGTCATCGTCATAGTCATCATCTCATAATCGTCATCGTCATGTACAACTCATCATGTACTCAGTCAATCCATCATCCTCATCAGCATCGTGCATCATCGTCATCATCGTCATGTCCATAATCGTCATCATCGTCAATCATCGTCATCGTCTATCATCAGCATCATATCATCATAGTCATCCGTAGAATCGTCATCGTCATCATCGTAATAGTTACTCGTCATTAGTCATCGTCATCGTCATCGTCATCATCATCGACATCGTATAGTCCTCATAGCGTCCATCGTCATCGTCATCGTCATCGTCATCATAGCGTATCGTCATCGTAATTCGTAAGCGTTAATTCATCGCGTCATCTCATTATCGTCATCATCGTATTCATCATCGTCATCGTCATTCATCATCGTCATTCATCATCTGGTCATTGTATCATCGTCATCATAGTCAATTCATGTCATAATTCATCATAATCATCATAGTCATAATCGGCGTCATCATCATGATCATCATTTATATCACTCATCATCATCATCGTCTCATCAACATCGTCAGCGTTTCATCATCTCCTCTAATCATCATCGTAATCGTCATCGTCATCATCATATCGTCATCATCGTCGTCGTTTTTTCGTCCTCATCATCAAATCGTCGTCATTAACATCAACATCGCATCATCATCCACACATCGTCATCATCATCCATCGTCATAATCATCGTCATCATCATCATTATCATCGTCATGTCGTCATCGTCGTCATCATAATAAACATCGTCGTACATCATCATCAATATGCATCGTCATCATATCATCATCATATCATCATCATAGTCGTATCATCATCGTAATATCAAGTGGCGTTATCATCGTCATCATCGTCATCACAACATCGTCATCGTCATAATCGTAGTCATCGTCATAAATTATCGTACATACATCATCGCACATAATCATCAATAATCATCGTATCGTATTCGTCATCGTTCATCATCATCATATCGTCATCAGCGTCATCATCGTCTAATCATCATCATCATCATCATAGTCATCGTCACGTCATTCATCATCGTCATTCATCATCGTTCATGTCATCATCGTATCATAGTAATCATCCTCATCATCATCATCGCTCATCATCATCGTAATCATAATTATTCATCATTATCAAATCATCATCATCGTCATCATCATAACATCTTATCGTAATCATATCACATCATATCATCGTAGTCGTCGTAACGTCATAGTCAATAGTCATCAATCATCGTATCGTCATCAATATCATCATCATCATAATCATCGTGGTCATCATCATCAGCATCATCATCGTCATCATCGTCATCATCGTCATCGTCATCATCATCATCAATCATCAATAATGTAATAGTCATCGTCATCGTCATCGTCATCGTATCGTCATATTCACATCATCGTCATAGTAATTCGTTATCGTCTCATCGTCGTCATCGTCATCGTCATCGTCATCGTATCATCATCATAGTCGTCAACGTCATCGTCATGTCGTTCACGGCATTCGTCATCGTACATTCATCATGTCATCGTCATAGTAGTCATCATCGTAATTATCATAGTCATTCTTTATAATCGTAACGTCATTCATCATCGTCATCAATCGTCGTAAGTGTCTCATCGTCTCATCGTCATTCATCATCGTTCATGTCAGTCATCATCGTCATCATAGTCGTCATTGTCATCATAGTCATAAATGTCATCGTCGGTCATCATCACATCTCGTCAATCGTCGTCATCTAATAATATCCATCATCATTCGTAGTCATCCTCATCATCTACATACAGTCATCGTAGTCATCATCATAATCATCATCATCGCATCATCAAAAATCGCATCGGTATCATCATCATCATATCATCATGTCATCGTACATCGTCATCATATCGGCATTCGTCATAGCAACATATCATCGTCATAGTAATCCTATCATCATCATAATCATCATCATCATACATCATAATCGTCATCGTCATCATCATCATCATGTCATCTTTGTCATCATAGTCATCGTCATCATAAATCATCATCATCCTCATCGTCATCATCATCATCATCGTCATCGTCATCGTATCGTCGCAATCATAGGTCATCGTCATCGCTAATACATCAGTGTCGTATCATCGTCATCAGCATATCATAATCATCATCATCATCTCGTCATCGTCGTCATCGTCATAGTCGTCATAGTCGTCGTCACGTGTCATCGTTCTCATTTTTTTTTCATTTCACAATTTACGTCCATCATCATCATCATCATCAGAGATCTCATCGTCGTCGTATCATCATCATCATCATCGTCGTAGGCGTCAATCATCATCACCATCGTCGTCATCAACATCAACATCGTCAATCATCATAAACATCAGTCCACCATAATCATCGTCATATCATCGTCATAATCATAATCATCATCGTAATCGTCGTCACGTCGTCATCATCATCAACATCGTCGTAATCATCATCAATGCGTATCGTCATCATCATCATCATCATCAAACGGTGGTCCTAATCATCATCATAGTCGTAGTACACATCATCGTTCATCATCAAAGTCGTCATCACATCATCATATCATCATCATCATCGTCATCATTCATCATCATCATCATCAAGTGTAATTAATTAGTCAATAATCAACATCGTCATCGTAACTCAGCGTAGGTCATCGT
>JAKWJA010000756.1:15000-65280 GCA_027704765.1 Solanum habrochaites
GACCTTAGCCTCTTAAGGGTTGGGTTCTAGTGGCGGGCTCTTGGGTCATCCGGATCCATATCTGGTAAAAGTGGTGGCCTGGTTATCCCCACAAGTGAGGGGAAGAGGGGGGCAGCCCTCGGCCCGATCATCCAATTTTCTCCAACAGACAGGCATGGTTCTGTAGTCAAAGCAACTTCGTCACTTGAGTAATTCGGATACTAAGATATATATTATATATATAATATATATATAAAGAAGTTAAAAGCAAAAAGAACAAAACACTAAATATAAAAAAAAAATTAAAAAAAAATCAAACACGTGGGCAAAAAAATAATATAAGTGTAAATTATAGTTAAAAAATTAAAAGCAAACAATACTTATCATTTTCCTAAGTTTAACACATAACCCCCCATAAAAAGGAAATAGATCAAATATTAATTTCTTAAAAAATAAAAAATTAAATATTTTGTCATGTTTATAATTAAAAACTTAGTTTCGTAACTAAAAAGGAGTATAGACATATATTGTTAATTAAAATCTTAAATTGTATATTCCTGTAATCCTTATAAAAAGGATTCACAATTTATCGTTTTATTAAAGGGTTCATAATTCATCCTTTTATCAAAGAGATCATCAATCCATCGTTTATCAAAGGGATCACAAATTCATTCTTTATCAAAAGGATCAACAATTCATCCTTTATCGAAGGCAAAGCAAATCATCCTTTATGGAATCAATAATTCATGGCTAGCAAAGCTAGATTCTCTTTTTAAAATTAGCAAATGTTAAGAATAACAAAACATAAAAATTATATCAGCACTTTATGACTAAAATTTTGCTATTTGAGTTAATTTGATTTGTATAAATCATAGTGATTGTATATATATCAGTCAGATGTATATATATATATATACATATGTATTAGTGATTGTGTTTTTATATCTACACAAATTATAAGTTTATATACAATTGAATTGAATTAAAATATTTGTATTTGTATATCAATTAATCTCTTTATACAAACATAAATTATACATTGTATTTTGTATATATTTGTGTTTATATAAAGCGAGAAAGATAAAAAAAAAACAAAAGAGAACTAAGCAGGAAAAAAATTGTTGTTATATAATTATAAGTGTATAAGTAAAAGAGACGAGCGAGATTCAGGGGAAAGAGACCAATGACAAAAAATTATTGCGAATGAAAATTAAATGAAACTGTGCTATAACATTTAGTTTAAATTAATATTTTTTTATATGCACCATTTTCCCCATTATATATATCAATTAATCACCAAAAAGTTGGTGTTTATATATATCAATTACATCAAAAAATAAATTATGTAATACACAAATATATGAACCAAAAAATTAACACGTTGGTGTTTATATATCATAAAATATATCACATATACCATCTAAAATAACTATAGATGAACCCAAAAATGACACATTAATTGATATTTATATATTTCACTTACACAACAAAATATACTGTCAATCACCTAAAATTTTATTACGCTATTTAATATACCAATAGATGAACCAAAAAATAAAAAGCGTTAGTTGGTGTTTATATACGTAATTACACTAGAAAATACACTATCTAATGTACAATAGATGAACCAAAACGTTATAGTGTTTATATACATCATAAAATAAATAAATACACCAAATCATAAACAAAAAGTCAAAAACAAAATTTGCGTTGATTAACAATCTACATACACTATCAATACACCAAATCACCTACACCAAATACAACAATTAATCATCTATCAATACAATCAATATTCACCAAATTTTGATATTTATACACGAATTAAAATACATACTATATCAATTTCACCAATGCATCAACAAAAATAAAATCACAAATTTAATTTTACAATCAAGTAAATACCATCACAATTACACCACAACAAATACAAACAAACTATTACGAATTCAATGATTAATAACAACGTAATTACACTACAAGTATACCTATTATATAAATTCCTAATTTGGAAATTGACACCCAACTACTAATTATTCCAATTCCCAATTTAATGAAGTAATTAACCTTCTAATCAACCCAAATTCAATCACGAAAACTAGTGTTTTTAACAACATAAAATACACCATCATATATATTATTAATGGGATTGGGGTAATATTTTGAATTAAAATTCAATGATGATTTATCACACATAGTTGTTGCATATTAATACCATAATTTTGATTTTTTTTCTTTTTAAATATTAATTTCTATGTTTTAAAAAAATTAATATGTTGGTGAAAGTTAAAACTATTATTATATTGTAATTATTAAGGTACTATATTTGTATACTTAATTTTTTTTTATACCATCACAGTTACACCACAACAAATACAAACAAATCATTACAAATTTGGTGTTTATTAACAAAGTAATTTACAATACCAATACACCATCATATACAATCCTAATTTGAAAATTGAGACCCGACTACTAATTATTCTAATTCCAAATTTAACAAAGTAATTAAATCTTCTAATCAACCCAAATTCAATCAAGAAAACTGATTTTATTAACGACCTAACATACACCATCATATACAATACTAATAGGATTAGATTTCGAACTTAAATTCAGCCGTGATTTATCACACCATTTTTTCCTTTTCTTAAATATTATTTTCTATTTTTTTATAAAAATACTATTAATATGTTAGTGAAAATTAAAACTATTGTTATATCGCGATTATTAAGGTACTATATTGTGATAATACACAAGTACTCTTTCAATCTATTTTCGAAATTTCAGAGAAACAGTTATACTATACTATCCCTCATGAACTTATATTAATAATAATTTTCTCCCCTTTTCGATCTATGTGACATTATTTTGTGGGGCCAATGCTGGTTGACTTTTTTTTTCAATTTAGTGCCACGTAGGCCGAAAAAGGGTAAAAAATTATTTATAAAATAATTTCGAAACGTAATAAGACCTTAATATATTATAAGTGTGTATATAAAATTTCGGACATATGTCGAGAATGTACTTTTGCATTTTCCTGTACTATATTTGTATCCTTTTAGTTTGTTTTTTCCCCCATAAAAGTATGCCCTCAAAGTGAATTAGCCAATTGAAATAGAACTCATTGGGCTCATTTCAAATCCTTACAAATTGGGCTGAAATTAATTTTGGGCAAAAGTGTAATTTTGGGGTGTATTACATTACTCATTAAGGCAAATTGCTTCCTTTTCATTTTCATTTCCAATTTTGAAATTCTTCTGTCAAATTTCGAACTGCTCTCTCTCTCTGCTTTCTTGATTTTCCGTTTCAATGGCAGACCTCAAGAGAAAAAGAGGCCGGAAACCTAAAAATGTGGTGGACAACTCCGCCGACGCCCCTGGTATTTCTTCCAAAGAAGCCCTCGATGACGGCGTACTATCTGCAACCCCTGTCGAAACTGCCATCACCAACGGTGACCCACCAACTCATCGACGCGGCCGTGGACGCCCTAAGAAAGGTGGAAAACATGATGAAGAAGTAGACAGGGATATTGCGGCCTCTCCAGAGAGACGAGGTCATAGGTTCGCTGAACACAACGGCGATATTACCACTGTATTGAGTGGCGACTTGAGGCATGGGGCGGATTTGGCTTCGGTAGCAGCAGCAGCCAAGGCGGCTCCGTCTATGGATGCAGTGGTCAAGGTGTTCTGCGTCCATACAGAGCCTAATTTCTCGCTTCCTTGGCAGAGGAAGAGACAATATAGCTCCAGTAGTAGTGGGTTTATCATTGGTGGAAGGAGGGTGCTCACGAATGCCCACTCCGTGGAGCACCATACTCAGGTTAAGCTCAAGAAACGTGGTTCTGATACCAAATACTTGGCTACCGTACTTTCCATTGGAACGGAATGCGATATCGGTATGTTCCATAATTTTCAATTTTGATTTAGCTATTATTGCATAAGCTTCAATTTCAAAAAATCTTGATGACCATTGTGTTTTTTAGACAGACTTTAGGTTTGTCAGTTCCAAAATATGTACTTAATTGCATCATTTTAGTGTTAGGATTTGGTACCGAAGAGTTCTTAAGATAACTTTTCTGTTGTTATTATGAAACAGCAATGTTAACTGTGAATGATGATGAGTTCTGGGAAGGAGTGTCACCTCTTGAGTTTGGGGATCTGCCTGCACTGCAAGATGCTGTAACTGTTGTTGGATACCCTATAGGAGGAGATACAATCTCTGTGACTAGCGGTGTTGTCTCGCGTATCGAGATACTATCTTATGTTCATGTGTCAACCGAGCTCCTCGGATTGCAGGTGATGTTTAGAAGTTTCTTCCTTTCTGCGTATACTTTCTTTAATATGTCATACAGGTCTTTATTTCTGTTATTTGGTTGCTGTGTTTTTAATTTCCCTCGAAAAATAATGTGACTGCATTTAAATGGATTTTTTAACAACATAAAAATTATTATGCAGATAGATGCTGCCATCAATTCTGGAAATTCTGGTGGACCTGCATTCAATGATAAGGGGAAGTGTGTAGGTATTGCATTTCAATCCCTTAAACATGAAGATGCCGAGAACATTGGTTATGTCATACCAACACCAGTAATTATGCATTTCATTCAAGATTATGAGAAGAATGGAGCATACACAGGTACTTGAAAATTCTAATAGCATTTTCAACTTGATTAAAGTGATGGAAGTGGAAACTTATTTTTATCTGGACATCTATTACATTGTAGGATTTCCTATCATTGGGATTGAATGGCAAAAAATGGAAAATCCTGACCTCCGCTTGTCGATGGGTATGGCACATAATCAGAAGGGTGTTCGTATCCGAAGAGTTGAGCCTACGGCCCCAGAATCCAATGTTCTAAAGCCTTCAGATGTTATCCTTAGCTTTGATGGGGTTGATATAGCGAATGATGGAACAGGTAACACTGATTTCATCCCAAATTATCAATGTGCTTCCACTGATCTGTTAGCTTATATTTTAGTCCGGAATTTATCTTTACTGGTGTATGGTTTAGGGTTTAGGGAGGATTGTGATGAAGTAGCCCCCCCCCCCCCCCCCAAAAAAAAAAAAAAAAGAGGAAAAAGGGAATGTGAAAAGAGATGATCAATGAAGGATAAAACTTTAAATAAAATGGAGGGAGTATGAACAACCTTCCAAAAGATTGTCACTTTTTATATTTGAAAACTATTTAATACTCCCTCTGCCTCAATTTATTTTAAGGGGTAGTACCATTGCAAAGTCTTTTCATATTTCTTAAACTCCATACCAAGTCAAATGACATCACATAAATTGGGACGGGGGAAGTAATAAAATTTCCATTTGCCCTTAACGACACTCTTTATAGTTATGAGATGACATGTTTATGACCACAATATTAGGAGCATTTGGGTTTGTTGTACATGTTTAGCTATGAGTCAAACCTATTTCTTTTTGTCTTGAACTCTGTGTCAGTTGATTAATGCCATGTAAAATAAAATGGAGTATGAAAGACCGTATGTGATATGTTACCTAGTTTGAAGGCTCCTCCTGCTTATCGGTTCTGTTTGTCTGGTCTTATAGACTACTACTACTAAATTGGTGATCTTAAGATTATGCTTTATATCCCAAAGAAAACAATACCAGATAAGTGTAGAGTAGTTCAAGTAGCATGTTCAGGTAGGGGTCCCACTAGTGCAAGTGCTAGACTGAGTACCCAATTATGATTGCAAACCTACAAGTTGGTATTAGGGTTTTCATACTTGATTTACGTGCTTAGAGTTGAGTGTATTTTTTTGCTCAAGAGCAAGAAAGCATATTTAAGTCATGAAGCATCAATATTTCACTATCCCTTTTGTTGTCTGCTTTTCTTGAGTGTACTATCTTCAAATGCTTATCTGAAAAGGAAATATGAAATTCTGTTTAATTTCATATAATATATCCCCAACATAAAAAAATTGCTGAGAAATTGTGCAGATCGACGTGATTTAGGTTAAGTTGCTTAGACTCTTCACTTTTGGTTCTTGCACCCGTGTGAACACGACATGGGTGTGGGATCCGTGTCCGTTTTGGTCAACCAATTTTGGGTACTTTGACCAAATCGATGAGGAAAGTCTAGACAGTTTTAATAATTTATATAATCAAATATACAAGTTAAGGTGAAATTGAAGAAAATGGAATACCTTTTGTATAGAAATTTCTATGTCACTCCGTTTCTTTTCATCTCCTTCCAGGATTCTCCTCAAGTTCTTCACATAATATCTCATAATTTAGGTTTTATAACTCTGTTTTTTGATATTTTAATTATTTTCTAGGCGAATCCCCACACCTGACACCCGTGTCCATTACATGGATTCATATCCCCAAATCTTAAACGTTAATGAACAATCCGACCTCTAGATCCGCACCCGTATTGGATCCTGCACCGAGTCCGACCAACTTAGGATTTAGGTAGCTGGCAATTAGAAAAGGTTTGAAGGAAGAAAAAGGTTCGTCCTTTTTAAACAAAAGGAAAAAAAGATTTAACATAAAAGTTGAAGGAAGGTTAGTATTTTTTACTATACATCTTATCCATTGAACTCTAGAATATGTTTCGAGCTTTGTCCTTTACTCTTAGTTGGCGTGCTTAGTTTTTTCTTTTCTTCCATATGATCCGTTTATTTTTAAGTTAGATATTATTGTTTAGTAGTTAAACATATCCAACTTTCCTCTGAAGATATTCATTTTGATAGCTGTTTAACTTATAGTGGAATTTAGTATTGTACACATTGCTCAATAGTGTATTAGATCTACTTTCTCAAGCAATTCATTTATACATGCAGAAGACCGCATTCCATGTATGTCTGTTTATCTTGATAGAATTGTTATGTAGTAAGCATTTCATTGTTCACAATTGATAGTTGTAATACCTTTCGTATTTCTTCAAATTCTCTCTTCTATTCAGTTAATGAATTTATTTAGCCATTCAGAGAAAACAAATAAGTCGTTGGGGGATGGGAAAATGGGAAAATGAAAATACAAAACTGTTCTTTGTGTTGCTTGCTTTCGTGATGATAAATGCGTTGGATATTGGCGTATTGCAAGATCCTCCAATTAAGAGTCCTCCTCACACTAGGGTTCAGAAGCACCCCCTCGGTTGGTTGGGAATAATGGATTTGGGAAATCTGCGTAGATATGCATATAAAGAATCATCTAAGCGTCCAAGAGGGATGGTTGGGTAGGAATAATGGATGTATGAATCTGGTATATGTATTTTGACTTTTCCGGACTATATGAGGAATGGTTCTTTTGTATGTTTTTCTTGTGGAAGCAAAAATGAATCCTATATTTGGCCCAGCCACGAACTCAATCCCTTGTACACCTGAGAGACTGAATAAATTTGACTCACAGATATAAATGACTTCCTGTGATGCAAACAGGGGACTCTCAATCAGTAAATTTCTGAACTTATTTGTTGTTCTTTTCAAAATTATAGATTCCTGATTTTTGTTTTTCTTATTTTCAGTACCGTTCAGGCATGGAGAGCGTATTGGTTTCAGCTATCTCGTTTCTCAAAAATATACTGGAGATGATGCTCAAGTGAAAGTTCTCCGTAAATCTAAAACTCTAGAATTCAAAATAAAGCTTAATGCACATAAACGATTGATTCCAGCTCATATCAAGGGAAAACCTCCTTCTTACTACATTGTTGGTGGTTTTGTCTTCTCTGCTGTTTCTGTTCCATATTTACGTTCCGAGGTTTGTGATCAACTTAATTACTTAATATTTTATTTATTACCTCTTGTTCATGACTCAAAGGGCTTACATATCTTGGTACACTCTACGTTCCTTTATATTTAGTATGGAAAAGACTATGAATTTGATGCTCCGGTTAAGTTGTTGGACAAACTTTTACACGCAATGGCACAGTCAATTGATGAACAACTGGTTGTGGTTTCTCAGGTCAGGCTAGCTCTCTGTTAGCTTACTAGCCGTTATATCTATTGTTTCTTTCTGATCTGCCTTATGCACTTCCTATTAGGTGCTTGTGGCTGACATCAATATTGGTTATGAAGAACTGGTAAACACTCAGGTGAGAAGAAAGTATTTTGGAACAGAGCTGATCACAGTAGTTTAGAAATTAGCAAGATGCCATTGTTATCTTATTCACGTCCATCTGAATGTTTTGACATTGGATCCTATATACTCTAGGTTATTGCTTTCAACGGCAAGCCGGTAAAAAATCTGAAGAGCTTGGCTAAGATGGTGGAGGCCTGTAAAGAAGAGTACATGAAGTTTGATCTTGATTATAATCAGGTTCTCTCTCTAACTGATCTTTTGTATTCTCCTTTCGTTTCTTTATCCTTCTGGACTTCTCAAGGTGATGCTGTTGTTTTCTTTAGATTGTTGTACTGCAGACTACAAATGCAAAAGCGGCAACGTCTGATATCCTTGCAATGCATTGTATACCTTCAGCCATGTCTGATGACCTGAAGACATGAGAGATGCTTTGGATGCGTAGGAAAGCTCCAGATCCACCTTTTACCCTCTTTTAGCTACTTTGTCTTTTCATTATCATCGGTCATTTTACATTAGTTATGGAGTTTCTAGTCTCAAGTGTGGTGTCTTTGATGGCCAATCCAAAGAGAGTTTGTGTTCTCTTCCTTGCTATAGGGAAACTGAAACAGATGCTATGTTAGTTTGTACCAGATTTTCTTTCTTTCTTTCTTTCTTTCTTTCATTCCAGAGATACAAGTAGCACGGGACATGACTTTGAGTGCTTTAAAAGCTGCAGAATGTAGTTGAGATGATGTATACAAAAGGAAATATGCAGTCTGCTGCTCTTCCCCACTGAGAAAACATAGCAACCTTTAGTATTATGATTGCTGTAATTTTGTTTTCTTTTGGGGGATGGAATTCAGGCCGACTCTTTTGTTTATCCCAAGCCTTATCTATGTAGAATCCAATCGAAATGTTAAACTTCCGATTTGATTTCATATGGAAAATACCAAACAAAGTAAACATATGTCTTGTATTTTCTCAATTGTTGTCACCAATAATTCTCATTAAGACCATTTTCAACCTACCTCTATTTTACTCTCTATTTTCTTATATTAGAGAGTAAAATAGAATAGAGAATGAGCTTTTCAACCACCCTCTATATTATTCTCTCTATCATCCATTTATAGAGAGAGGTGAATAACAATTCTCCAAATTCATCTCTTTATTTTACTTTTTGATTATTATAATATCATTTCTATTATGCTATTCATTTAATCTTTATCATTTGTAATTATTTTCTAATGCAAATAATTTAGTTTTTATCTTTAAGAGAAATTGTCACTTTAAATATGTAAGTTGAAGTATTTAAAATAACTATTAGTCATTAGTTATTAAATATTTTTAATTAAGTCCTCTAATATCTATATTATTTTCTAAGTACTATAATCGTCTAGACCATATTATTCCTTTTTTTTAATTTTTTGTATTTTTAATATGTTAATTAGCTATCAATTTTTTTTTTTTCATTATCAAGTAACTGCACAAACTTTACATGATCAATTCAATAATTCTATTTTTTCTGTTATCGTGATAAATTTTTAAATTACACTGTTTAAATATCGAAAAATTTTATTCAATAGTCAAAATGGAATATGGCGAAGGCAAATGTTATAGTACACCTAAAATAATTGTATACAAGACAAAATTGTTAATTTATACCTTTTTAGCGACCATAAAACATAAGGATAAAAATGCTCATTTTGAACTCCGTAATATATTAGAACATTCATCAGAGTAACGTATATCTTGAAGTGGAGAATTTATTAAGATTTAAAATAATTTCGTGATAATACATATTTATGTGCAATTATATTTCATCACTGATTTCACTATTTATTTGAATTGTTGTTACTATTTATTGTATATATAATATTATGATCGCCCATTTAGTTATTCCAAATAAACTATAATTTTTTATTTAAATTAAGATTTTGAAAAATAAAATTTTGTCATCCATAAGATTACAAGAGTGATTATTCTCAAAAAGAAGAACTGATTTATATTAGACATAAGAAGAATAAATAACAAATAATAATATCACCTTAGGAGAAAAGAAAAAATATTTTTTTAGATACCATCCAAAAAGAAAGAAAGAACCACACCCCCCTCTATTTAAAACTCTCCATTCTCTATATATTTGGAGGAGAATAGAGAATGACAATCCAATCCATCCTCCAGATCACTCCTCTATCTTCAATTTAAGAGTTGAAGAACTACTATTTACACGCTCTATTTTTATTTTTATTTTCAATCTTTTTATTTTTGCATTTACTTTCATTACCATATTTATTTTTCATATGGTTCATTAATTAAATCTCTATATTCATAAGTCATTTTAATGTAAGATAATATTTTAAAATATATTATACTACTTAATTTCAAATTAATTTATATATTTTTTTATAATTTTCATCAAGAATAAAATTTTATTTTATTACTAGTTTTCATTATAAAGAATACACAAAATTAAAATGATATATGAAAATTTTAATTCAAATACATGATAACAATACAACACACAACATAATAATTTAATATAACATAATCATTAATTCGCGATGAAACAAAAATCATGTCAAAAAGATGTTGAACGAGAATTCGAAGTTTTGCAATTATTGCAAGTCCGTCACATTTTCGGAGAAAGAAAGTGCGACATGATATAATGACTACATATATTTTAGTACACACCATGATAATTGAGGATGAACGTGATCTTCATGCACCTATTCAAAATGTCATATCAGCTCCAACTCCAACAACAAAAATGGTGTTAGATGAAAATCTCTTATTTGAACAACTTTTAGCTAGACATAATAAAATTAAGAACAAAAATGATTATTTTGAACTCCTAATGCATTGATAGAGCATTTATGGGAGTAACGTAATAATTTTTAAAAATAAGTGATTATGTATGTCACACCCCTTTTCCGCGATGAGGCATTAGGGTTTTTCCAATTTAAGTGATATTATTGATAAAGAGATTATTTTAATTTTTTTAGAGTCGACACTTGGAATTGAGTTATGGTGTTCCAAGTCACCTTTTTGTTTAATCCCCAATCAAAAGGAAATGACTCTGTATGATGGTCTTCACACTAGAAATTCAGGTAAGGAATTCTGTTGACCGAGGGGAAGGTATTAGGCATCTCTCGAGTCCCGTGGTTCTAGCACGATCACTTTTATTGACTTATATTTATTTTAAAATATTTTTGGATATATTATTTTTGGACCATGACTTGTTTGCATTTTTATTGTTGAACTTTATATGGTCTCACATCAGATGCATAACTGCATTCTCGATCTTGACATTTGGAGACATAACTGTCTTTCCCTCTTGACTTCATCACACCTAATAATTTCAATTTACATATCTTGATTTTAATTAAATAAAATATTTCTTAGAATAATTTTGTCAAATTGTGTCACCACATCCTTGAACTTCTTTTAAGTGTTTCCGAAAAAAGATGTGTAACTACATTCTTATTTGAAACCAATATTTTTAGCATGCCTAAAACCCATCTAATATTATAAAAAAAATATTAAGCAAAATCAAATCAAATAAAATAAATCTAAACTTCTAGGATTCAATGTAAATTTTTTGATTATTTTGTATTTTTTTATTTTTATTTACTCTTAAAATTAATGTTAAAATAAAGCCTACACATATATTATTTTTATTTTTATCTTAAAGTAAGGCAAAACTAAACATACACATTTAATACAACAAAACGATACCAAATCGTAAAAAAATAAAGCTCATTTCTCATTGATAAAAACAAAAACAATATTTTTTACTTATTTGTTTTAGCCTAACAATTTCTACTTTATCATTATTATGTAAATGAAGGGAAGAGCGATGCTATGACCTTTTCATTTTTAAGAGGTCACAACTAACGAATAAAAATATATAAATAAAAAACAATCATCAATAAAGTTACATTCATTCATTAATAAGAGATATAACTCTTTATCCCAATACTCATTTTAATGAAATTATGGATGTCACAACCCAAAACGAGTCGTAAGTGGCACCCACACTTAATCTCCTAGGTGAGCGAAGCAATAAATTCAAACCCCAACATATACCAATATTTCAATCAACGTATGATATATAAAAAGAATGCGGAAGATTCAAAGTTATTAAATGTAACCATTAGATTAGCTTCTAACTTAACACTTATTATCCCAAAATCTGGAAATCATCACTCAAGAACATTCTATCCCAACTACCAAATCTAGAGTATTTTAAAGAAATCACAAATAATCAAAAAGATGGTCATGTCCATGTCCGAATTCAAGGACATCAAGAAGACGTGCATGAGGAATCCAGCACGAGCTATAAAGAATAGCTCCACCCTGAATCTGATGTGCTGGAGACTGGCTAGAGCTGAGGGCTAGTCGAAGTCGATGGTACACTTGCTGCACTCCACAAAAGAACAAAGAAGAAAATGTAAGCAGGAGTCAGTACAAGAAACACGTACTGAGTAGGTATCATCGGCCAACCCAAAATAGTAACTAATATACAAAGAATAATAGTATAAAATCAACTATAGCACTTAATAGGTGATAAGCAACAAACAACATGAACAAGTGACAATTAAACCAAGTACGTAATCAATCACAATATCAAGCACACACGAGGACTCATGCCTTCACACCATGTTCATTGAGAAATGGGTTCTTTGAAATTGAGTATTTTAAATTAATTCAATATCCTTTTCCTTTAACGTTGTTGTGTCGGAACGTGACACTCTGATCCAATTATGCTGTGCCGGAATGTGACACTCCGATCCAATTATACTGTTAAGTTTCGTTTCTTATCATCACTTTCAATTCATTAATAATATTTCATCAAGCATTCTTTATTCAAGACGTCATTTTAATAGAGAGGGTTCAAGATTATAAATTCTATGGTCTCGGGATTTCAAACCAATAACAAATCACGCAACCAAGCCACACAATCACACGATAAAGTACATAGAGAACTTCACAATATCATTTAATGCATATCAATTACTATTAAGAGTTTACTATCAAATAGCATAAACCATAACCTACCTCCACCGAAGATCCAAAGGCAAGCAAACTACATCTCCAATGTTTTTCCTTTCCTCAATGCTTCTGAACTTTTTCAATCTATCAAGTATATGTACATAAATTTAACGAAATTTCAACAAGACAATACACCTAATATTTAATTATCTATATCAATATATTAAAACTTAATTTATAATCTTTGAGCAAAATATTAATAATAAAAGTGTAATGTCACTGTTTATGAAACCAGTGCCATTCAAACTAAATTGTACACCCGCACCTATATTGTACAACCGAAGACATCCAAATCCATGTTGCCTACATTTTACATAAAATATTATCCTACTAAATAATCCTTGGCCCAATTAATTTTTTTGTTGTTGTTACATGCATAGCCAAGTGCCAGTGCCTCAATCAATTGGCAATATGACTAGCATGGCTGTCCCCCCAAAACTCCAGTACACTGTCCCTTATTTTCCAATTTTTCTATTGTTACTCAATTTTCCTTCTAAACTTCTATAAAATTTATATTACTATTGATTCTATAACGCCGATTTCCAATCATCATCTCATCGTTACAGTACTAGTTTTCATAGTTGCAACTAATTTCTCACCTCAATTATAATTCACCTACTCAAATTCATATCACGTTTTATGCAGAATTCCCACTAATGAAAATATCACTGCCCATTCTTAATCCTACCTAGGCTTAGTAACACATAATAATACTAATAACAATTAACATGACACTTTTAATCACAGAGAGAGGATTCCAGCATTACCTGGATGTATTCATCCCATGTTGAAACGCAGTATGCATGTATTTTCCCCCTGATTTTTTTCTTCTTTTTCTTTTACAAATTATCTTTACCCTAATTATTATACAACCAATTATAAAAGTGACCAAACTTAATTTTAATATTATCTTCTTTAACCACCAAATAACTCAAATATTAAAACTACTCTACTAATTTCATAAATCCAAAATACCCAATTAATCTATCAAAAAAATATTTTATGAAACACAAGTCTTTAGCACTCGAAACAACCAAAAGGATCGTTACATTAGATACCAATTTACCCATTTTTTTTTCTCCTCGACGATCAAGAAAGGCTGAGTGCGAGAAAGAGTAACCTTAATTGGTAAAAGATTGTGGATATCTTTCTTGCATATCAAACCTCACTCTCCCAAGTTGACCGCTTCAACGGGGTTCTTCCATTGAACCTTCATAGATGCATTCTCTCCCTTTGCTCTCAACGTGCGGACCTCCCTATCTTAGAATAAACAACAGGCTCCTCCTCATAAAGACTCCATCAGAGAACTGATCCCAATGATAATGTAATTTCATCACACGTGGTATTTATTTCATATAAGACCCATGAAATAATCGGCGTGCACTTCCTGACGCCCCCTTGAGGCAAGGCCCAATTCATAATCCCACCCCTCCTGCAACAAACCTCCGCCAAACGTCGCGTTAAGACTTCAAATGTGTCCAATATACCTTTGGACTAAGCCTCCCTCGCTTACCAACCGCATTTAAGTGTTTTTATTAATATTTTCTCTCTCATTAATTAAAATTTATATTTTTTTTTCATCTCTCATAGTTACACATTTTTTTCTTCTATATTTATATAATTGAATAAATATTAATGTCATTTTAATTTTTCTCTCTCTTTTCTTATCTTATCAATTTTCTCAATTTCTCTCTCTTACTTTCATCCTAATCAAATCTCCAGATTTCTTTCTCTCTCTTTTCTTACTCTTATTTTCAATCTCTCTCTAAACATTCTTCCAAATCACTTCCACAGACTTTCCGTTCATATATAGTATTTTCTATTATTCTCATTTAAGTTCGTTGGCAAGATTTGATTTGAAAGATTAAAATTGAATTTGGGTATTATGTTTTTCATATTCCTTATTTATTTCACTTACTGATTTTCGTGTTTTTTGGGAGGGAGGAGGGAAGGGTTTTGGTTTTTTTTTTGTTGTTCCTTAACCATTTTTTTAGACTTTGGGACTACCATAATTTTTCTCTCTTCAATGACGATTTTCAAAAGAGTTACTAGAGGTATTGGACAAAATAATCACAAAGTCTTTCACTTTCAATTTTCCCACATTTAATATTTTTTCACTCAGAATTACCAACAATGTTAGGTTTTCCTTCCCGCTCTAAATCTAAGCAAGGATATAGCGATGGAGAAATTTGCCTTGAATCCGTCGATGTGCAAAATTCCACAACAAATTCATACATGAAGTGTGAAGAAAACCAATTTGTTGGAGAAGGGTTTTTTTTTGCATGTTTTAGTTTTAATTTGTTTAGTACTTTTTAAGATTAAAAAATTTCATGTACAACAACCTTGCGTTTGGAAGTGTAACATGAAATTTTTTATTTATGTGTTATAGTTAGTATTTATGTTTTGATTTCCTATATTTATGTCTATTTTGTGTTTCTGTTTTTTTTTTTTTTTGTGGTTTGTTATGTCAATGTCACCCTGTATATGATGTTTTTGATGTGTAATATTTCATAGTTTCTAAATGTTTTTTTTTGTATTCATTAGATTTGGAAGTGTAATATTGAAAATTTTGTTTTGTTGTTTTAGTCAATATGTATTTTTTGTTACTTCATTGTTTTTATTGTAATTTGTATCCGAGAATTTGGAATTATATTTTCGGAATATATTTACTTTCATTTTGGATTTATTTGTATTTCAATTTTATTTTTTTTTATTCATAAATTTGGAAGTATATATTGCATTTTGTATCTGTTATAAACATCAGTATGTATTTTTACAACTAATAGTTGTATTCAATTTCAAAATTAATGTTCATTGTTTCTTTCTGACTTTGAAATTTTTTTCTAATTTGTATTTATTCTAAACGGTATGGTCAACTAGTTTTCTGCATTTTATTTAAGAATGTATCCACCAAATATTTCAATGATTTCCTTTTCAATTTTATATTTCTTCACGTTTTTCCATCATCCATATACTAATTTTTTGTATTTAAATAATATATTATACAAAATTCTAAATCAAAACTAGAATAAATAGAAATAAAAAAGAAAATACATCTTGAAATGAATACATACACCAGAAGATTTTTGAAGAAAATTAAACTATATAGGGAAAAAATATGTGAATACAAATAATATTTTCTTAACTAACTATATAACTATATTCGGCAATCCCTATTGATTGGATGAATACCAACTAATAAGAAACTATGATAATATACCCTAGAATTATTGTTTGGGCTGAATACAAACTAATCAAAAACTATAATAAAATAAAAGAATATATGTGTGGAATGAATATAATTTTTAAATAGGTAAAAATTCTGATAAAAAATACTAAAAGTTTTACATTTTTTTAGAAAATGTAACTGATGTAAAAAATTAAGTATCCTTATTTTTTTTGAATATTCTCCTCTCCCCTTTGATTTTCTTTCTCCCTTTTGGTTATCAAATAATTATATTCTTTAAATAAAAATAAATAAATAACAACATAAATAATACATAAAAACTAAAATTTGATATTTTTACTAAATATTGAAAAGTGTTGCTAATGATGCTCTCTAAATGTTACTATTGACACTTTTAAAAAATTTATCCCTCAAGTTATTACAAAGTGGTCTCCCTTCTTAGCCTAATGGCCCAGATGTATCATTCAAGTCTTTATGCAATGTCCTTTCTAAGTTTTATGGTATCATTGAGGCTTTAAAGTGTTCTTATTGTTAAGAAGAAGATTGACTTGGTGAAACAGTGGTTGTTCCTCAATTATACAACTTTAGTATCATGATAATATATGGATATATTGTGGTAGTATCATTAATGGAAAATTATGCAGATAAGCAAACATATACTAGTTAATTAGTTAATATAACTAGAATTTGTTTGAATTACAATCTGTGACCAACTTTTAGCTATAATTATGTGGCTTTAGTTTTGCATATTTCATATATTTGTATAATTCAAAATTTGTATGATATAAATTGTATAACTTTTGTCGTAATGGTACATTTTTTGTATATGATCAATTTGGTTATAGTTTGTAGTATTTTGAAAAGTTTCAGATGTTTGTAGTTGTTTAAGTCTTACTTCTGCTGTTTTATCCTCTCTTGTTCTTATACCTCTCCCTTCACATTCCACGATCCCAAATTCACAAGAGTCATGCAGACCCCTATGTCCCAACCCAATAGGTAGCCAAATCGAAACATCTTTAACCATTTATTTCACTAATAATGATAAATTACGGTAAACACTAAGTGAAAATCTCCAACATGAAGCCTCTTTATAAATAACGATGTGTGGAAACTAAGCATATACCGCCCAACGAATCGGTGTCATAATGTAAAGAAGGAGTTTTTCTAAAAATATAAGATGTTCAAGTCTGAAACTAAAATACAAATGCCACTATAAAGGTATAGCCTGCCTGAATAACTAATAAACAAAATAAGTAAAGAGAGGGCAATGTGTGGCCAATGAACAACCAAGTAGCTCACCACAACTCCAAGATACTCCAAATTCGGACTCAAATTACTCCTCGAGATGTGCTCGTACCCAAAATTGGATCTGCACCACAAAGAGTGAAACAAGTGTAGTATGAGTAAAAAATCACGTGTACCAAATATATCTCATTAACCGGCAATAAAGAAATAGTGACGAGAGTTTATATAAGAAAAATCAAAACCAATCTAAAACCAAAAATCAAGCAAAATAATGTTTTTTCAATCCAAAAAATCAAGAAAAAAGTGTTTTTTCCAATCAATCCAAATTAGAATTCAGTTTGACTTGATTTTATTTTTTTGGTTTAATCCAAATAATGCACACCCCTGCCCTAGGTGTATATTATAAATAGAGGAACATACATTTATAAAAAAAAAAAAACCAAGAAAGTGTAAGCAATCTTCTAAAGCCATACAAAAAACCTTATTTAAAAACTCTATTGTGTCTTTCTTCATTCTTTTAGCGATCTATGTTTGAAAAGACTTAGTTGATCTTACAAGATCGTGAAAGAATCAAAAGAGTAAGTTATCGAGTGCCACATAAAGTGCTAGTTGAATTCTAAGTATGTCAATGTGGTATCAGAGCATACATTGGTACTAAGGAAAGGGAAAATGAGGGAGACATCAACACCGCTAGCACCACTAACATCAAGAGGATGGTGGAAAGAACCACTAAAAGTAAAGGAAGAACCTTAAATTAACCTATGAATTGTTCGACGGCTATCCTACCCCAAGCGAAGACTCACAGGTCTCCCTGACACTCATTTCAACCACTAAGCGTGAACGATGAACCTGGTGAGGATCCCATTGACATCATGCCCGGAGTAAAAGTGGATCACAAGGTTTGACACAACGAGCAAGGATGTGGAGATCATAGGCAAGCTCTTGAACTAGGTCGATAGTAAATTCAAGACTCTCAAGGATTTTTCCCTTGAGGAGAATGACAACATCCACAAGAAATTGGAAGGGCGCCAACATGCCGAATATGAGATGAAGGAATTCGTTACTTCCTTAGAGTGCTGTCTTAGATGTGCTAAGCACGATTGAAGCCATGAGAGCCGAGATGAAATCAGTCAAAAAGGGCATTGAAGTCGGAGGACTTGTGTGTCTCAACAAAGATAGGGAGGCCAAGGTTGAGGCTCCCAAGCTACCGATGTTCAAAGGTGTTCGTGATCATCCTCATAGGGACCCACCTTCCCATGTTTTTCACCTAGTCTATACCTTCTTCTATGGACCCCATACTATGGACCGTAAAACCTTAATGAAAGTTTCCGAAACTCAAAGTTTCGTGACCTTAGGATGTCTTCCTATGATTTTCTTCTATGGGGATGACTGTCTTCTATGAACCGTGAGACTTTGTACGGCTTGTAGGTGGGTTTCTACATTTCTCACTCATTTGTTTCTACATTTATGTATGTTACATTATTGGCTTGTACATATGATAACCAAACTTTGATAATATTATGAATTTAATTAAGTTATCTGCATGTTTTGTTATCTTGAGATCTTATTTTCACATTTAATCGTGATTTATGCTGACTTGTCTTGGTTGGTTAATGCAAGCGTCACCACATCCACTTTTGAGTTATGACAAATTAACACAATATTTGTATGTGAGAATATATTTATAGAATATATATTGGTATATTCTATGAAAAACATTGGAATGATATATTAAATTATTGGTATAATGTATAGTTTAATTTGGAATGTTATATGGTACCTATAATATTTAAGTTCTACCATGATAATGATATACAACAACAAAACACAACTTAAACCTAACGGTTGCTTTCCCTCCTTAAAAACAAAAAAAAAACAAAAAAAAAAAAAAAAAGAAAAAAAAAAAAGAAAAAAAAACAAATCAGTTAAGTTTAGTGGAGAAAATCAGCCAAATGGGCAATTACATCAACGCAGAGGAAAAAACACCAAAATAAAGTTAATATCCTTGCCCAAAATCATCAAATCGATAGATAAATTTCTTACTTACCCCTGCTTTTGTTACACAAGTAATAAAGTGATGCCAACATATACTTCGACCGGCATCCAAGCTTCTTATTAAGATAAGTAGATAAGTATACCCGTGCTAAACACGGGCCCAACATCATAGTCTATATGTTTTAGCTAACACGAACAAGATAAATCTACGTTTGATTTAGAGAGAATAAAATAACTATAACAAATATGAAAATATTATCATATTGAAATAACAATAATAAACATACAGAGAGAAAAAAAGGAAACAAAATTATTTCATTCAACATCTTTAACTATAATGATGGAAATTTTCAACCACTACATGATCTTTAACTAAATTGCTAGAATTATCATGTACATTATATGTATACTTTATAGTGAAAAACAATAATAATTTAAAATTAAATACTTAAAATGACAACTTTTTATTTTTTAAAAATAGATTTGAAAAATTATTAATTCGGAATGAAAATAGTATACTTATCAATAGTATATTTTTTAGATGTTACATTACTTAGAAAATAATTCAAAAATTAAAGACTTAATTAATAGTCTCATATAATATTAATAATACAAAAATGATTTGAAATTGCATATTTAAAGTGACGATTTTTTTTAAAAAAATAGAAAATTATTAACTCGGATAAAAAAAAGGAACTTGTTAATATTATGTTGTTAGATGTTATATTATATTAGAAAATTAATTACAAATAATAATGACTTAATGAATGATACGATAGAAATAATAATAAAATAATTAAAAGTGAAATAATGAGGTTAATTTGGAGAACTACTTTCACCTCTCTACAATGGATGATAGAGAGAATAATATAAAGGGTGGTTGGAGAGATCATTCTCTGTTCTATTTTACTCTCTAATATAGAGAACAAAGAGAAAAATCGAGGTTGGTTGGAGATGGTCTTAGGGCATCTCCAACCCTGCACTCTATTTTACTTTCTAAATATAGATTTCTCTATTTTTTCAGACAACCGATTGCAACACAATTCTATATTTTACTCTCTAAAAAAGAATTTTTTTCTCTCTCATCAATATTATATTATTATTTCTGTTTCATTCTTATTTTCTCATTTCATGTTAAAAATCATTTATTTCTTTTTCCCAATAATTACTTTATATAATCCTCATGTGATACAAAAATATTTTTTTAAATTTTTTTATTTAATTGTTATAGTTTATTCAAAAATTTAAATACCATAAATTGCACGAGAATATTATATAATATATAAATTAATGAACACATTCAAATAAATTGAAATACAATTACATAAACATTACATTGTAGACACGTAATTTTGACCAAATTTAAGTTTTATACCCTTTATAGAACTTAAATATTTTTTATTAATATTTTAACTTTTATCTTATTTTTTTAAGTTTATTTTTAAAAGACTTTAAAACAGCAAAAATAGAATCACACTTTAAGGTACACTTTTATTTATTCATTCAAAGTTTAATAAATATATTAGTGCTATTTCATCATTATTTTTAATTAGCTATTTAACCTTTTTATTTATTTATATTAATTAATTAACTTTTAACTATTATACTTTCTATTTATGTATGCATACTACCCCATTTCCTATCCATTAACCCCACTAAATAAACCACCCCTATACTCCACTTACCCTCACAACCCAAAACACACACATGCACTACATATACAACACACACACGAGATAGAGGGAGGAGGATCAACAAAAAAGGAAAGAAGAAAAAGTTCATCAAAACATACCACCACCCCCAAAAAAAAAAAAAAAGAAAAGAGAGACAGACGCACAAATAAAAAATCAGCAACACAAAGGAAGCAAAAAGAAAAATCAGCAACTCAAAATATCAAAAAATACAAATACGCGACTACAACACATATACCATCACAAACCACTTATGAAAATTTGGAGGGTGACGATTCCCTTACCCTCCCCACCCCACTTCCCCCGCTCCCTAACCTCCCTGTCCCACTTTGTTGATCGTCCACATTTCTGTCTTGGGCCTCTCTGGACCTATTTCCCGCTCCCTTGGCCTTTTCATACACTTTCGTTTCCTGCTCTCTTCCTCTGTGTGTGTTGTTCTATCGAGGTTCAGTTAGATTTTGTGTAACCACTTTTTATCTCTTTAATTTACTCATGGAATTTGATGTAATCTTATGATAAGTTTTTTAACATTTTGTTACATCCATAATTTAACCAAAATGAGTATTGGGTTAAAGAGTCATATCTCTTATTATTGAATGAATGTAACTTTATTGATGATTGTTTTTTGTTTATTTATTTTTATTTGTTAGTCGTAACCTCTTAAAAATGAAAAGGTCATAGCATCGTTCTTTCCTTCATTTACATAATAATGAGTATAAAGTAGAGAAAAAAATTGTAGGCTAAAAACAAATAAGGAAAAAAAAATTGTTATTGATTTTGAGAGAAGGGAGAGCAGAGAGGAGGAGAGAGACAAAGAGCCTAGAAGATCACACCCTTTTGTTTTTGTACGCAGTACACACCAGACCTCTGCTAACACGTGAGTGTGAGCACAGAACGCAGCTAAGGGGAATCACTCTTCACCCGAAGGTTGTTACGGCACGGCAACAGGGGGACCAAGCAAGAGGAACAGCCAGGGTCGAGAGGACACTGATGGGGACACAGAGGAGAGAGAGAACCCCACGTGGGACATAGGGAAGGAAGGAGGGGAGAAGAGAGGGAATAGAGAAGTGAGTAGAGCAAGTGGGGAAGAAGAAAGTAAAAAGATACGAGGCACAAAAGGGGCTTAACATTTAACGGGTAAGAGAAAGAGAGACAGGCGGACGAGTAAGGACCGAGAGTGTGATGATGAAGGAGGAAAACGGCGGTCAATGGGAACCACAGGAAACATAACGAAGGTACCAGTCAGCCGGACGAGAGAGCAAAAAATCAAAAATTTATGGACTACAAAATATGAAAATCTTATCATCTGAAAATAAAAAACACAATAAAACATACGAGAGAAAAAAAAGGAAATAAAATTATTTCATTCAACATCTTTAACTATAATGATGGAAATTTTCAACCACTACATGATCTTGCTCAACTCTAGATTTAAATTGACTCTAAAGAATCTAAATAACCAGCAAATCAGATACAAAAAATAATTTTGAAGAATCAAACAATCTAAATATTATATATTCGCATACGCGTTTTTCCACTTAACAATATCACACTTATTATCATGGTTGTTGTTGAACTTAAATATATATTTATTTGACATATCCAATATCAAACCTTCAATGAAGAAGAAGATCATGTAGTATGTCAGCTTTGAGAGCGTAAAACCTTGCAATAACATTACATGGTAAAAGAAGGTAGGGCTTTAGTTTTTAAATTATATTTTGTCATAGAAGAAATCTAAGTTGTACCCATATGATGTTGTTGATCAATATATTAGAATTTAGGAGAAAGAATCCATCTCACAATCATTGGTATTTCAAGAATAAAATAACCTTCTAAAATACTTTGTAAAAGTAACTTCGAGAGAAACTTTTTTATTAACATGATGATTGTCATTTAACTCAAACCAATAGCCCCCTAAAAAGGCAACAACCGTGATGAATAGATATAAAAATTACATAGCATAGCAATAATTAATAACAAAAATATTTTAATAACTCTATCGATCGAACCTTTGTGATCCTTGAAGAATGACACACTCTTTCTAAGAGCTACACAATCCAAGTCCTTCCATTTGTATATATCACATGAACATTTTAATAATTATAATAGGCATAAGAGATAAACATAAGAAATTGAAGGATCAAATATAAACAAATCAAATCTCCCTTAACTAAAGCATATGCTTCAGGGGAAAACTCCCAAAAGGCGACCATAATTTTTTATGATGGAAAAGGTTTACGACTTTATATAGTATAATTTTTATATTATCACAAAAAAGAAGTGAAGAGCAGATCATGTAGTTCTCATCTGTTAGTAAAAGGTTTCGTGATCAATTTTGTTCTTAATTTATAATCATTTCACGATTCAAAATGACTTATGGATACAAATTATATAATCGAGAATGACCATATATTGAATATTTACCATCACAGTGGCACAAGAGGTAAGTTATAGCTACAAGGGAAGCAGAAAGTTCGACATCAAATTACAACATTTTTTCATTATGTCACATTATTTTGAACTTAATTGGAGGACCGAAGAATGAAAATCTCCAAGGAAACAGTTTTAATAACTCATACGAAAAGATAAATGAAACATCGAAACAGGAAAGGAGTAGCGAGTAGCAATAGAAGACTGTCTCTTGGAACATTTTCCTAACCACATGATCTTGTTGACTCTTTCGTCAAATATATTTTATGACCAAAATATTTTCAAGATAATAGATTTATCACTGTTGTTCTTCACTTAAATGTAAAATTTGATCTAACAATCATTTTCAAACTTTTGATACAGATAGCACATCTTTGTGTTCCACATAGCACAATATTTACTGGAACATGAGGATTCTCTTGGCGTTCACCAACCGCTTATTAAATCTTATAAAATTCATAGATACTCTTTTTTATAGCTCAACTAATTCAATGAAGGACAAACAATCCCTTGGTCCCAAATAACAATGTAACTTCTACTCTTACAGGTCAAGAAAAATACTGGCAGATATTAGACAGTAATTTATTCAGGTCACATGGTAAGACATTCTCCTACATGCCAATTGTTTTTGAAAACATAGGGTATAGTAGATGTCGTGCTTATTCCACATAACTTAAACTGGGCATCTATCATTGTGTTGGACAATTGTTTTTGAGGAAAAAAATACTATGCCACATCTTTTAGTTATGTTTTCCTATTCAACATTTAGCTTTTACTTCCTTTAATCTTATTCTTTTTGCTTCCCAAGAGTCAAAACAGTGGACAATAGAGCCATTTGGAATAGATTGAAATGGTACTTTTCAAATGTTCAACTTCTATTTCTCAAATAGGACTTCATCTGCGATAATTAAACAATTGTTTAAAGCCTAAATAGCCTAAACTGTAAATGGACCTAATGAAATTGCAATATCTAAATAGTGATGGGGCAGGAGTCACCTCTAAATCTTAGTGGCAAGTGTGGTGGCTTCTATAGCAGTTCATATGATATTCCAGTAATTCAAATCCAAAACTGGAGTCAAAGGTTTTAATCCTCAAAGTTTCACAAGAATATAGTTTCAAGTCATCATCCTAATGAAAATGTGAATATATAACACAACACAAATATCATAAGAGGAATAAAGAAAAAATTGTAAGTAAAAGGAACAAGGAAAAAAAGTACCTTGCTATTGTTTTTCAGAAAATATGAGAGAATACACCTGGATCCAATTCTATATACTTCTCAATCATAAGGATCACAAGTTTTAAGTGTTCGTTGAATCGACAACGACTACAAAGAGAACAAAAATCAACTGTTAAGAGAAGCTAAAAATAGCAAGGGAACTATATGTAATGTATATATTATCTGCTTTCAACGGAATGGGCAGAAAGGAAAAGTTAGTATGAAACAACCTGTCAACGATGACATTAAAAATAACAAGGAAATCGTACCAAATCTACAAAGGAATTTTCTTCAAGCCAAATTTTTTTCCATCTCTTCATAGGTAGAGAAATTTCATCATGGACCAACAACACGAAAACAACTTCAACAGTGAAATAGAAAAATAAAAATTATAAGAAATATAAGTATAGATAGAGTTAAAAATATTCTCGAAATGAATAAGAAGAACTGAAGGCTATTATTCTTTCTTTCTTTTTTTGGTTAAAATTGGGGGCAGATGAAGGGGTAGGGGAAGGGAAAATGTGAAGGGATTACAATGTGGAGAATCAAACCGTCATCAACAAGGCAGAGCTTAGATAGTCAACAAAAACCAACTGAGCTACAAATTGAAGGACTATTCTGTTTCAGCAAGATACGATATCTCTTCTTTAAAGAAGAAATATTTTAAGGTCACGTGAGTGCGCAAGGTTAAAAGAAATTCAATGAATGAGGAAAGATTTATTGCCCTTTGATTCATTTATTATGCGACTCACATTAACATTCAAATTGGTAGTAAAACTGAGAATATACCCAGTTTGAGCGCAAAGTAGCTTTTTGAATTGAAGCTTTTATTTAGAAAAATAAAGGCCAAGCGAGTTACTACCTACATTATTTGCCGGACCTCTCCAATTCGTTATACTTATTAGGCAACTACCAAGATAGATGAAGCTCAATGAAACTTTTAAGAACATAACAATCTTTGTCAGACGACAGTTTCTTCTTCAGAATCACTATATTATTAGCCAAGAATTAATATAGGTTATGTATTCTTCTCAGGAACGGTAACTTATTTCTCAATTTAGCACACAAAATAAGAGGGCATCAAAATTTACTTTTTGAAACAATCTTCTTTATTAAATTTATTGACTTAAAAATAAATAGCAATAGATGAGAACATAAAAAAAACTTGTATCACCCCACTTAAGTACAAAAAGACTTGTACAATTATCAAATGAAGCTTGAATAGTGCAGTTGATTTAGCTCGTAACCCAGAAGCTTTGCACCATCATCACGAGAAGAAGAGATTTGAAGATGATGAATGAGCAATTTGTCTCTTATAGGCCTTAGCAATTGTACATTATATATGCAAGTAGAGGAAAGAGATTTAGAAGGATCTCGAACGGAAAGCAATAGAAAGCTTAATTTGCCAAAATATCAATCATTCATAATTACCACTTTACCCTAGCATAATAATATAACTGCTAATTTGTCATTGGTGGTCCCACCTTTCACTCTCTTCTATATAGAAGTAATCAAAATAAATATTATGGTACAATGATCTTTTACATTTTGAAGGAAATAAACTATCGCCCTATATAAATCAAGAGTTTCTCCAATTCTTGCTAAAATATTTCTCCCAACAAAGTAAAGCTGTCTCCTGCTTTTAAAATTACTAGACCTCAGAGGAAGGCAGAACTTTTGAACAATGGATTCAACATAAATATGTACGTAAAAAGAACCACTAAAATTCAACAAATATTACATTCCAAACCCAAATTTAAAATTATAATGTGTTAAAAAACATTGAAATCAAGTCTAAATTTTGAATCCACCACTGCTAGATGTTCTACCTTGCGTAGGTTGGAGCTTGCTCAGGCTAGGACCAACCGATCGGTCAATTGTGTTTAAAAGACAATTGATAATAAAGATGAAAAGGTACAGAGCTGTACATGCATGAGTTGATGAATGAATGCATGTATATATCTGAGCTTCTTTTACCTAACCAACTTTAACTTTTAATTCCTAAAAACTCGACATGTTAAATCTTCTAATGAAACTATGCTCCTTGTTTTTACATTATTTTCTCCTCAATAAATCCAGATCCACACTTCTAATCTGCTGCTACCTGGAGACTCTCTTCTCAAGGACCTCGTTTCCTGAAGAATAGGCATCCCTTGCGTTGATCTTTGATCATCCCACCGCCCTTTGATGTGTCAATTGTTTCCAACAAGGTTACCACTTCGTCCATTTCTGGTCGTTTGTCAGGGCTAGCATCCCAACACCGCTTCATTACATTTCCCAAAGAACTAGGGCAGCAACGAGGTATCTCTGGCCTCAAATTCTGCAAATTCGTAGCAGAGTTGTGACTTTCAAACATTTATCGCTCTTTAACGTGTATTCACTTTATTTCAGAATATATATTTCTACCTGTCGGACAACAGCTGTTGTCACTTCTGAGAAGCTCAGATCTGGATATGGCATGTCACAGCAATATATCTCCCAGAGGCATATGCCAAAGCTATATACATCACACTTCCGGTTATAGGGGTTGCCATTAAGAACCTGTACACCACCATAAAGATAAGTATAGGAAAGTTAATGAGAGGAGACAACATATATTTAAGTATGATGCATGTGAGTTTCATAACTCAAGCACATACCTCAGGTGCCATGTAACCTAGGGTTCCAGTCTCACCAGTCATATCATTAGGATTTGAAGCTTCAACACGAGCAACACCAAAATCAGCTATTTTTAGAGTACGATTCCTGTCAAGAAGCATGTTCTCCGTTTTGACATCCCTATGGACGATCTTCTCAGAATGAAGATAGCTTAGCCTAAGAATGAATTTTAACACGCAAGTGTCAAAAACATGCTGCTAACAAATATGAAAAAAGAGGAGTAAGCATTATGAAATTTCACCCCCGTGCTAGATCCAGCGCCAGTTGGACCACGACTTTGAAGACCAATTTCCTCCTATGGTTCTTGATGAGAAATGATTTGAGAGTACCCCCAGGAAGGTATTCAACCACTACACAACAAAGATTTCGTGGAATGCCAATGAAACCATTCTCAGTTTGTATGTTAAGATCCTGTGTGCCCATTGCAGCTCCTATAAACTGCAAAAGGATTAGCCATTAGAAATGTCTAATCATCCCAGATTTATAATATTCTTGCAAGTCGAACACTTGAGAGCTCCAGATAAAGATTTTCAAAGCATCAATTAAAGATCCCATGCCACTTTAACACATCTATGTCGAAACTAAATACAAAATTATCCAGAAAACAGCACACTTGGACAAGATGTTGTGATTTGTTATGAAAAATTAATTTTTACTTATACTTCATAATGTTGTGACCAATTCAAGAATCAATAAACCTGCTTCATATTTCAGTTAGATATGTAGCAATGAATTCGAAGAGTTATTTGGATTACTATTGAACCCAAAGCTTTTTGTAATTAGTTTTAATTATATATTATTTTGGTAACAGGTAGAACTCACGAAAGCAATTTCAGCATATATATAACACAATCATTTACAGAAATTTGCATCCATTTTCTATTTCATGGCGGCAGGATCACAAAAGCTGTTTTTAAAATGTAGTATACATTATCACAAAGAAGAAGAAGATTGACAAAGAGAGTAAATAGCCATTGTGTTGATGAAATAAGTATCTTACTTTATTTTTTTGACGACAAAAATAAGTATCTTACTTTTGTGACATTAGGATGATCAAGTCTGTGCCATACGGAAACTTCTTGTGAAAAAGCTGTTCTGACTGAAGAAACCTCAGCCTGAGATCTCTGGCCTTCTTCTCCCCAATCAAGAAGCTTCACTGAGGTTAAGGCAAGAGAAAAGCTGTTGAGCAGCTAAGCAAGAAATTATGACGCTTTTCCTAAGTTATGGTCTTTAAAGTATAACATGAAAACGGATTGTGGATACTCAGGCATGACTTGACAAACTGACAGTTAAAATTTTTGTCTAGAATAGGCTCACATTGACAGCATAAAACTTAAGAAGCTTTGTGCTCTAAAGTTAAAACTTCGAGATTTCAATTTCTGATTTGGTTCAACTTTTCTTCTTTTGCCACTAGGCTAAATTGCAGTTAATAATGAATTAATGATCAACAACCTATGCAAATAAAAAGAATTCAAGATCAATATGTCATTCATTAACAACAATCAGGGAACAATCTTTGTGCATCATTTCCAAGAGCCGTCCTGCAAAAATTGAGCACTGCAGAAATCTTTACACTGTCTCAAACCTGTTAGCCATTCATTTTCTAACACCTTATTCATAAGGAAATTAAAAGTGATGCCCCTTGAAAATAGACAACAAATACAAAGCTGTCAGTTACAGTAGCATTATGGTATGTACATCAAACAAGTCCTTCCTACTTTTTTAATAAGGTAAGGTTTTATTAATATTACTAACATGTTGTGTTATATTCTAATGTTTTGATGAATTAACAACCTATAAAGCAGAGGTGGACACGACAGCAGAGGTGCAAAGAGTTCATCCAATGGCTTACATCTAGGTTGTTTTTGTCCATCTTATATTGGACACTTTGACAAGAAACAACCTAGTTTTTCAATTCAAGAATATCCAAAGCAAAAGTCATCCTCTCAAGAAAACATTATGCTCTAACGAACAGCAAGGGCTAGATTGAGTGATCAGGCAAAACGTCTCACTTTGTCATTTGAGTTAAGTATATTGTGGTCAGACATTGTAAGATTTATTTCTACGCTATAAAGGAACACAGATAACTTAAGTGTATTCTTGTGAAAGTCGGAGTTCGGTGGCTTGAGAGTTAAGTTGTGTATGTTATTGAAGTGATTTACCTAGCGGTTAGTTAATATAGTGCGGCAAACTTAAGTTGTAGGGACTCTTCACTTTTGATGCCGCACCCGCGTCGACACGACATGGGTGTGGGTGTGGGGTCTATGTCCAATTTGGTCAATCGATTTTGGGTATTTCAACCAAAATCAATGGGTTTTTATGATTTCGGTAATCAATACAAAAGCTACAGTGAAATTGAAGAAAATGGACTACCTTTTATATAGAAATTTCTATGTCACTCCTTTTTCTTTAATCTCATTCCAAGATTCTTCTCAAGTTCTCCTCATAATATCTCATAATCTAGGTTTTATGACTCTATTTTTACATAGTTTGATTATTTTTAGGTGAATCCCTGCACCCGTATCCATACATGGATCCATATCCCCTAATCTTAAAAATTAGATCATGAAGGATTTGACCTCCGAATCCGCACCCCTATAAAACCACCGCACACCCGTGATCTGAGGCAAATTCGGATGTTTGGCCAATAGCGTCTTATTTCAGAGGGTATCTTTGTGTAATAGAAGGTGGTTATGGCTATATGGTCCAAAAGGTTTGAATTGGAGCTTAGGTTGTTTATTACCGGAGTCTGTATTCACAAGGCTTTGTTAGTGTTTAGTTGTGGAAGTCGTGGAGAAATCCTATGTGACAAGTCGTGGTTTTCCACATAAGATTCTTCGTTTCTCATCCTGCCTCCATAACTCTAAGGTTTTTTACTGTTGGGTCTTTCTGATTGGGAAATTAGTAATGGGGACCTGGTTGTTTCTTGTACCTTTTTTTTTGTTTTTATTTTTTTATTTGGGGATTTATACAAGCCAACATGTTGGTATGCAGCCCATTCAAAGTAGAAATCTGGCTGTCAATCACTACTCAAAATACAAGACTTCTCCATTCATCCAATAGCACAAAAACTATATACATCTATACTTGACAACATAAAGCATTTTCTGTTTCTTTCAATCAGACAAGCTAACACGAAACGGCAAGCACTTAGAAAGATTCAGATTTAGGTTTCCAGGTTTGACAAATGATTCAAAATTATCCAGTGGAGGGTAAAATTAATACTACTCAAACAAAGATCAGTAGCAATTCATAGAAGTAAGAAAAATTACCAGCTACATCTTGTCCATCATAGATACCACGATGAACAGTACCAAAGGTGCCCCGAGCAATGACAGTTTTGATGATTAGCTTAGATGGGTCAATTTCCCAAGCATGTTTAATGGGGATCTCTCTATCTCCTTCTCCTTTGTTACTCTTTTGTTTCTCCATAGTCCATGCTCGACTTAGATGCCTCTGTAACTGTTCGTCTAAACTCTTCAGATCTATACGATCTGCTCTCACAAAACCCACTTCTCCACTTCCTTCCATCACTCGATTAATTGATTTTGAAACACAAACTCTTATCCTTTCATAAGCTGGAGAAAAGCTCCCAAAGTATCAGTAAACGCACAGAAAAATGGCTCTTACTTCGAATTTGGGTCAACCGCCATGGCTGTCAATACACAACTCATTGTTGCTGCAGATTTACAAGCACCAAAAGTACTATTTATGTTATGTTTTTTTTCTTTCTTTTCACGTAATTTCATTTTTCATAAAAAATGTTAACCAGATGTTTTTTGCTCCTTTTTTAGAAAAATAAAATATTTGGGATATTTACCTATAAAAAAATTAAAAGAGATACATTTACACAATCGAACATTCATGGATAAAATAATTAATTAATCACGATATTATTATTTTTAATTTCTATATATACATATTCATTACTAATTTATAAAGGGAATAAGTACCCACATCTCGGTTATGTGTGCTTTTTCGAAATATCCACTAAGTTCAAGCATAAATTAATTTGGTCATTTTAAGTTTAATGTGACCGCTTATAAATTTGGACTTCCAAAATATTGCATGTGTCACATTTATTATCTACAAAGTATGTTTCAAGTATTATAAAAATAATTGATAATAAATTTATAAAATTAACGAAAAAGTCTTAAAAAATGTCTCTAAACTATTCAAAATAACTCATATATATCCTTAAACATTATTTCAGCTTAAAACTATCATTCCCGTCATACTATTGGGTCAAAAATACCCTTTTTATTAACAGAAATTGTTCTAAGCCAACGTGAGGCCTATGGAGTCATCATGATGCCAATAGGATTCCACTGGCCACGTAACCAACCAAAAATAAAAAGGGTCAAAAAATATCCTTTTAAAACTATCCGCAAATAGCTCATATTTACCATTAAACTATATTTAGGTCAAAAACCTACCCTTCGTGTCAAACTATGGAATCAAAAATACCTTTTTTTCATGAACAAAAAGTTGTAAATGTCATTGTTATCCAGCACTATTTGCATGCCAATAAGGTTTCACTGCCACATAGACTAAAAATCTCTAAATTTCCTAATTACTTCCACTCATTTATTATTTCAGAAATGATATATTCACTCGTTCTCCCCTCATTTCGTGGCTTTAGGGTGTTCATACTTTTCTTCGTGGATAAGTTTCAAAGTGGATATTAATGCGGGTAGGTTAGTAAATATTTTTTCTTATTTTATTTATGTTTACGATTTCAAGTATGAAGTTCGATTTCAAAACTGTCCATAATTTCGCAGCTAAGGGCTTCGTAGTTCTTCGGGGGGCTAAGTTTTTCAAGTAGATATTGCATGGTTGGAGGTTAATAATATTTTTTTTCTTGTTTTATTACGTTTACGAATTTCAAAGTATGATATTTAGAATTCACAACTTTCCCGTCATTTTGCGGGGTCCGTTTCATAATTTTATTCGGAGCTGATTTCAAAGTGGATTTTCGTGGGTTGTAAACACAATAAATAAGGAAAAAGTTTATAACCTATAACCACGGGAAGTAATCCACTTTGAAACCCCAGCAGACGAAGAAAGAAAGGAAAAAATGTGAAAACCTTAGCCGCAAAATGAGGTGAGAATGGATGAAAATCGTCTTCTGGGAAATAATGAAATGAGAGGAAAATGAGTAATTAATATTTAGGGATTTAATCAATGTGGCATATGTGGAATTTAACAACTTCCGCCAATAAGAAGGTCTCTTTTGACCCAATAGTTTGACGGGAAGGGTAGTTTTGAGCCAAAATATAGTTTAAGGGTAAATATGAGTTATTTTGAATAGTTTAAGGGTACTTTTGACCCTTTACCTTTTAGTCTATGTGGCAGTGGAAATTTACTGGGGTGCCATGTGACATTCATGTGGCATCCACATGGCATTTAACAATTTCCGTTAATTAGAAAGACACTTTTGACCCAACAGTTTGACGGAAAGGATAGTTTTGAGTCAAAATATAGTTCAAAGGTATATATGAGTTATTTCAGATAGTTTAAGGTTAATTTTAACACTTTTCCATAAATGAAATAATATACTCGGACTTGTTCAGACTATACATATATATATATATATATATATATATACATATATTAGTGTAAAAAATGGTTTCAGTTTATATTATAAAAGTAAATAGTAATAATTTGTTGAAGAAAAGAAATATTTAGTATCTTAAAAAACGAATTTGTTTTACATGAATATCTTTGTACTTTTGGATATTGATAATAAAAAATGTAGAGAAAAAATAATGAAAAAAATTAGTAAAAAAAATTATCAAATGAAATTAAAAGTATTGAAAACAAGAAAATATGATTTTTATAGATAATGTACTTTTAAGATGGGGGGGGGGGGGGGGGGAGTGGGGGGGGGGGGCGTGGGGGGGGGGGGGGGGGAGGGAGTGGTGGTGGGGGGGTGGTGGGGGGAGGTGAGGGGGGGGTGTGCTGGGGGGTGTGGCGGGGTGCTTCCTTTGGTCTTCACACTCTTGCACTTCTTTTGTCCGCTCTCGCCCCCTCTCCCCCTTCTTCTTATCTTTACCCACGGTCACTCCCTAGTGCGGGGGGTTGCTGGGGGTTGGTTGGGGGTGGGGCGGGGGGGCGTGTGGCGGTGGTTCATTTCACGCTTCTCCCTTTTTTTTATCTCATCCCTCTCTTTACTCTTCGTCTGCATTTCCCTTATGGCCCTACCCTGACTAAATAACCACACTCACCCAACACCAACCTACACACTTTTTCCCATACACTAAACTTGTCTCTCGTCCTATAGCGGACGTGCTGTCCTAACTGTCCAACGTTCCTGGTGCCATCTTCTCTCCACCGTGTCAACTCTTTGTTTCTCGATATGGTGGGGGGGCGGTGGGGTGTTGGTGGTTGGTGTGGTGGTGTGGGGGGTGGGGTGTGTGTCTGGGGGGGTGGGGGTGATCAAAAACAACCCAACCCCACAACCCAAACTTCACCCCCCAACCACACCAACCCCCCATCCCCCCACCCAACACGCCTTATCCAAGTGCTTGCTTAAAGAAAATGCAAACCAAAACGTCTTACTTAACAGTAAACATTTCATATATTAAAAATTAAAAAGAAGAGGATTATTTTTAAAATAAAGCCACAAAACAGTTTTGCTTTGGGGGTATTTTATTAGTTATATAATAAATAAAACAAATACCCTAGGAATCGTTTGGTGCACATTTGAGATTATAATTCTTAAATTAATTTCCTATAGGCAGTGAAATTTTGATATGTAAATTCATATAAATTTAGATTAAATTTTAAATTCATAATATATTGACCAAGTCCAGTTATATTTAAACTAAAATTATATGACTTAAATAAAATTTAAATTATATTTGAGTTAGTTTGTAATTTGACAAGGCAAGCCAGACTCATGCTCTTCAAGATCAAGATCCTCTTGAAGAACAAAATATCCCCCAAAACTCTAGGTTACAATTATATAAGAATAATCTTCACAAGACTGACAAAAAGAAAAAATAAAAGAGGAAATACATATAAAAAAAAGTTATGCTCTTCAGTGGTGATTCACAAGTCTTCCGCATATAAAAAAATATTCCTCTCCAAGTCGTGTGCCGCAAGTTTTCTTATGTCATGAAGTAAAATGGGTCATGAGTGACACCCACGTTAACCTTCTAAGTAGGCTAACCAAAGAATCCGAACCTCAATTTATATTATTGTTCAACTTACGAAATACAACCATAATGCGAAAGTTCAAGTCATATTAATATAAGAAACAAAAATCCACTAGAGTCTATTACATGTCATATGCAAAACCTGAAATTCATCACATCAAGGACATCCCATTCCCAGATAATATGTCTGCGAGTATTAAAGAAATCATAATAAATGATTAAAATAGTTTATATACGTAAACTGAGGAAATCACACCATAACCGAGAGAATCCAACATGATCTAAAACGAGTAGCTCACCCTAGAATATTATGTGCTAGAGACTGGTTAAAGCTGAGAGAGAGTCGGAGTCGCTGGTACACTTGTTGTACTCCACAAAAAGAAAACGAAGAAAAACACAAGTTGGAGTCACTACAAGACAACATCTATTGAATAGATATCATCGATCGACTCAAAATAGAAACCAATATGCATTAGGCAATAACGTGAAATCAACTATACCAGAAGGTGAGGGCAACAAACAACATAAACAAGTGACAATATCATTGAAGCAAGTTGTGATCAATCCATAATATCAAGAAGAGACACACGAGGACTATGGCTTCCACACCATGTTTTTTTGGGATTTGAGTTTATTGAGATTTAGCACATTAAGTTATTGTAATATGTTCTTCCTTAATTTTACCATTCCGAAATGTGATACCCGATAAAATAATATTGTATCGGCTCATGGCACGCAATCCAAATATATTGTGTCAACTTGTTGCACCCGATCCAACAGTATAGTTAATTCATCATTCTTTATCATCTCTTTTCACTTCCTTAACAATATTTCATCAAGCCTTCTTTATTCAAGGCATCACTTTAATAGAACAATTTCTAGATTATGAATTTCACGGTCTTCGGATTACAAATCAATAACAACAAAACACGAATCATGCAAACCAGATCACATAAATAAGCCATAACCTACCTTGTTCAAGAACCCAGATCAAGCTAGATAATTCTCCAATACTTTTCCTTTCTTGAATGCCTCAATTCGTTATACAATATTTGAAAGTGCTCTAATGGGGTTGAATTTTAATTTAATTGAGTAGGTATTATGCTATGCTTTATTATTTTGCCTTTCATGCATGAATTATGTATGATTATCATATGTTTAACTTAAGGGTTATGGTTGCAATATTAATTCCTACTTTTATTCTCCGTTGGATGCTCGAAAAATATTAATTAGAGTGGGTAATCATCTCAATACAAACAATTTAGGTTTCATGTCCTTTACTTCCTTGAAAGAGAGGTTATGAACCGAATCTAATTACCCTATTCTTGAAATAGAGAATAGAGTAAGGTAATGTATTGTTAAAAATTGACATTAGATGAGATCGAAAGGAGATTCTAGGCATGGATACTTTGAGATCAAAATTAATTAACATCATTGAAGATGACTTAGCTTATTCATGTATGCACATCATCACAGAGTAGCACATTTACTCCTATATGACATTGATATATGATCCCCATACCCCTAGATTGCTTGTTAAATTTTGATTTTGTTTGAATTTTAGTTTAATTGCGATAATTGATAACAAAGCATTATATTTAGTTGGTGGTACCATCCACACAATTGTTCTTACTAGTCCAAATGAGTTGAGTTTAAGTCAAATCTCTTGATACAGAATTCTCCACGATATATCATTTCCTATGGGATTAGACCCAAACTCTTCATTGAGTTTTTTTACTGACTACGATCTCTCACCCTTTTAATTAATTTTGGATGGTGATTTGAGAATTATTAAGCAGCTCCGTGCTGATGCACAAGGGCATGGACAAGAGAGCTAGATATGAGGGTAGTTATAATGGGTCCCGTTCTGGGCATAGATATTCACATGCTATGGCTCGATAATGGTTTTTGTAGGGCCACCCTCCGCATTATAGAGCTCAGCGGTTTGTTGGTATAGCCAGAGTATGGTTGGCTCTAGTAGAGTCATAGGTCCAGAACTAGAACTACAAGTCGTGGTAGTCGTGCTTAAGGGAGTAGATCATCTTCGGGTTGTTTTGACCATAGTAAGTTAGATAACTAGGCAATGGATTTACCATTGCATAGACAAATCACTCCGGATCCACAGATAACTCTACTAGCTCCACGAGCAACACCTCCAGCTAAAGGTTGAGCTTAGGGTCACGATCGTCGTGGGGGACATCAGGTTATTAGGCACATGAAGTGATCGAACCAATAACCATGGAAAAAGTGGACATGATCATTTCCATGCAGCCCCAACGAGAGTGAAGGCTATGCATATTGGATGATGTCATCACATGTACGACTCTATTATCCATAAGCTCGCCTCAACTTTATTTGATCCAGGTTCTAAAAATTCTATGTGTATATGTATTATGCTTCTCGCATGGGTATGACCTTTGAGCTATGACAGCGCCGTTGTGTGGGTCAATCCCTGTGGGTGAGTCTGTAGTAGTGGATCAAGTGTTTCAATCTTGTATAGTAACTATCTATGGGTCTGATGTGATTTTGAGCATGGATAGGTTATCTCTCTACCATGATTTTAGATTGTTTCTCTAAGAACGTTACATTAACCATGAATGATGTTCCATCAGTGGTGTGGCAAGGCTCTGTTAGCAGCACACCAGTTGGTGCCATCTCTTTTGTTCATGCTCGGAGGCTAGTGGCTAGTGGGTTTTTGTGTTATTTGGCCTATGTATGTGATGTGAGTAGAAAGGTTCCTCTAATTGAGTCCATTGAAATTGTCCATGATACTGCAGATGTGTTTCCTAGTGACCTACCTTGATTACCTTAGAGCATGATATTGGGTTTCCTATCGAGCTTGAGCAGGGCACTCGACCGATTTTTTTTAACCATACCATATAACCCTTGCAGAGCTTGGCAACTTAGTGTTCAATCTACGTTTCATACCTCTTATGGAAGTGGGTTCATAGCTAGTAATTGGGGGCCACCTTTGGGCGAATCAGTTTGATGTTTGTGGGGGCAAATTTGTGCATGGAGTATATGCAGTGCCTAGGTAATGATGAGTAACCACTACCCCATGCCTAGGGTTGGTGATCTGTTTGACTGGTTTTAGCGTGCCACAATGTTTTCAAAGATTGATTTTTAGGTTGGCGGTGTACACTAACTGAGATTAGGGCATGAACATCTGCTAATACCGGGGTTAGTTAAGGACTCGGATATGGTAATAGTGAAAGTTTCTTCTAGTAGAAGTGTCTTTTTTGGTTGGACTACTTCCCCGTACCGGTCTTCATGGACTGATGACGATGATTTGAAACCGTGACGCTTGATTGTTGTTTATTGTGTCAATGATGATTATTCTAGTATACTCTCGGAGTAGGATTGATCATGAGCAGTTCTTGAGGATTGTGCTCCAGACAATGAGAGATTAGCGACTTTATGCCAAGTTCTCAGAGTGCGAGTTTTGATGATTATTGATACGCTCAAACTTACTTCTCAAACAAGAAGTAAAGCGGTCGCGTCAAGTAAATAACCCAACTAGTGAGTTGGGACGTTCCCCACTAGTAAAATAGCTAGACTTAACTTCACTTTTTTTACTATTGTTCGGGTTTTGATGACTTCTTTAGAAAGTAAAACAGAAAAAGGGAGGTTTGTATTCCTAATGAGTGAAAATACCTAAAACGAATTGAAGAGACACTATACAGTTTTGAAAGTTGGATTTTAATCACTTAATCAAAGTAACTAGGGTTTACGGTGTTTCCCACAGGTTTCATAACTTGATAATTCTAATACTAAACAATATCTTTCCTAGTAATCTTGCATGCAACGGATAAGTTATGTTTTCGAAATCCTTGTCGGCATCTAGAAAATCTCACTCCCACCTTGGTCCCGGCTACGTGTGTTCTTTCCTAACCCTACTTTACCTCATATTAAGCATCGTATTCGATATTTGACTAAGTTATTTTCCTGTACCAATCAATACTAGCCTATTAGATAGTAATCACTAAAATCGATGTTACTACTTCTTTTCCTATTATCTACCTCCTTGTCCCGGCAGTAGCATTAAGGCCGAGTTCTAACGTTATCTCCATTAAAAAGACTTCTAAGCCGAAAGAATTATAATACCCGCAATACACTATTCTATAATGTGTATTTTAAGCTAGGGTTTAACTCATTATTTGCCCGATGGTTGCCCAACAACCCTCGTTAATGGATTTAGTTACTCATAGTCCATAAACACAATATATCAAATATATTAAATAAGAATTCATGTAGCTTACTTCAATTAGCAAGAATAAATCCAAAGGTTGCTTGAATCATCACCAACAATCGACTGCAATCATGATAACTGAAAGTCTAACCCTAATACAAAGAGCTAATAATATTGATTTCTAACTCTGGGTGTCTAACCTCCAAAATGGGTTTTTTCCGAAACTATTTATAAAAAAACAAAAACTAATTAAACAAGAATTCTACTTGCTGGAAATTCCTGCCAAAACGCGCTGGGTCAACGGACCACGCGACCGGACCGTCGTGTCACAACGGACCATCGTGAGCTCCGGCGTCCCATACTTGTGTGTAATTTCTCTGCCTTGCTTTCTTCATTGCCCCCTCGATGGGGCAAGTATGATGGACCGTCAATAGGCACACGGTCCGTCGCTGGTCTTCGTTTCAAAATCTTCAACTCTCGGAATCTGTACCTGTGATCACTTTCTCTGAACTCCACGACGACCTGCAAACGGACCGCATGCCTGACTTACCTTCGCAAGTCTTCGTATCCCACACGTGTCAGACTTCCCCATCTTCCTTAGCAGCTTCTCTACACTGCCACCATACGAACCGTCACAAGCACGACGGACCGTCATCAGCTCCGTAGGTTGTTCCTCTTCTGCCTTTCTTCTCGTCATCAAAATCTCCGCATTTTGCTTTGGACCTATTTGTCCTTGCAAACACGAGAAACTTTATATAAAAATATAGCACAAAAATGCTTTTGGACTCACTACACTTCAGGACAAAGATTAGTGATACCGTGAAACCACGGTATACATCAACAACCCTCAACTTACATTCCTTTTTTGTCCTCAAGCGAACGCACTATGACTCACTACACAATCCCTTTTACAATAGTAATCCATGTTTTATTCCCTTGCAAATCATTTGGCTATCAATTCTCGATTAATCTCATCAAATCTATGCATGCTATAAACTATTATGCTTGAATTTTTTGTGGGAGCAGAACATGACACAGACTCACCATGCATTAACACCGATCCTCTCAATTTCTCACCGAGGTGGCTAACATTCTGGTATGGCACTAATGTCCCGCACTTTAGAACAAATCCTCATTTTTTCAACAATGATTTCAGTTTTGAGTATAAGGATTACATGTCCAACACTCGTCTCAGAACAAAGTCCACCATTCATACCTATTGCCATAAGCGTACCCTTTATTTTCACTGCCCTAAGTCGCTACAAAAAAACCCTTAGGTCACGATAGGACTTTTTTGAGCTGTAACATAGCCAGGTCAGTAGGGGTACATTTTTAGGTAACTTTAGTTACTTTTTGCCGCTCCTTGGACATATTCGGCTAACCTTCTCCCTTTTCATCATTTTATCTCGCCCAGTTTTCTCATACTCTTTCCCTTTGGGCTCAATTTTCCTTCTTTCTTCATTTGTGGAAGTGACTCTCTTCTTTTCTTATGTGTAATTCTTGTAATATTTTCTTTTCTTTGCTTTTCTTTCAACTAATTTTTGGATTCACTTTACTTTTGTTCTTTCTCATCTCTTTTTGTTGTTCAACCCCACTCTCAGAGCATTCCTCATAATAGCCAACCCTTCAACTGGGTTTTTCCCATAGTCCCGTACACCCATACCCCAGTTGGGTCAGGGCCAAAACGAAGGTTGTTTACTGCATTAGCCACCTCCACGATGCTTTTGGTATAAGCTGGGTCACATTCCAAGGAGGGACAGGGCCCAACACATTGTTCCCCGAAAGATCAGTTAGGGTGAAAAGAAAGTTCTAATTTAAGCTCTCAGATTACTTGGATTCAACGAAGGAATAACTTTCATTCGTTTTCTTTTATTTAGGCTAGAAATGGTCTTTCTTGAATAAAGGGCATAATGATCCTTTCCAATTGTCTATATTATAGGCTTACTTTCAGCTGACTAACCAGGCATCTAGCTAATTACCAAGAGTGACTATTCAAATTCTCCGCACACTCACTTGACATCTCATCACTATACAGATTGTTCGACACCTAGTTCGATTTAAGACTTAGGGTAAGCAAATGGGTAACGCTATTGTCACCTTAGGGCCACACAATTATCAGTTCTTATGCCTAGTCATGCATTAGTTTCCATTGTACAAATATCTTTTGCCCTCATGCTCTAAAGAATTAACTATTGTACAAAGAATAAAACATGCCGGTTCAACGAAAAAGTACTCAGTCTTTTTGGAAAGAACACAGGCAGAAAACCCAAAAGAGGATAGTGAATTGAGGCTACTCGACTTCACCCTAACACTCACATCCATTTACCCCACCCCCAACAAAAAAGCATCAATTGTCCCTAATTCATAAAATTAAATACTAAGATTTTAGGTGAACAAACCTTGGGCGTCAAGCGCCGTGCGATTAACAAGATGTGGTCCGGTTCCTCCATAACCCCCGTCCCCTTCAATCTTGACAACCCTCAGTTATGTCCTCACAACATCCAGCACCTTAGTATGCCGCCAGTGATATCTACAGTGTGGGAGCGAGACGCCCCCAGCCGCTACTCCTGACGCGCCATCTGGTGCGCCGCCCTCTTCAAGCAGTGATGCTCTCCGCTCAGCCTCCATCTCTCGTCGCTCCTCGTTTTTCGTTGCTCCGCCCCTCATCCTCTGCTCGACCCCGTCCTCCCCTCTTGGCATCTCTCTCGAGGGGAGGGTGGTGGAATTTCTGAGTAGTGACAGGGCATGGCGCTATCACGGTATCCTCAGCAGGCTTCGACAGAAGGGGGCCTCAGATCCGGCCCACCCTCGCCTCTAGGATCGTTTCGATGTCTCCCGAAACTATCGACTGCAGCTGAAGATCGACACACTATTCACCGGAGGGTCTGGTCGGGCTAAGCACTCACTCACTCAAATGCGTCCAACTCTTGATTGACCTCAGCAATCTTCCGCTCTGTAAAAACCTTCTGCAATCTTCCTCTCTAGACTGCTTCATACTCTGTAATCGACTCTGCATCCACGACTGAAGATGGTCGAAGTGTGGCCATTTGTGCCTCTACTTTTGACCCTAGCAATCTGGACCAGTAAGGCGGTAGAGGGGCCTGTTCCGAGACAGCTCGGGGCTGTGCTACTAACCCCCACCCGGGATAGACTCGAGCCGGGTAGTGTCAGTGGACGCTTTGTCTCTGTGCTGGCCTGAGCTACCGATCCGCATATCCTCATCAAGTGGGGCAGTTCTCTAACGGGGGCCCTTGCGTGGAGCCAACTCATTGGCCTCTTCTCTGATGAGAACCGCGGAACGGTACCGGCTGGCTGGTCTTTCAACTGATCTATGTCATAATGTGCACACACACCTGCGGACCTGCAAAGGGCCAAAGATCATGAACGAAAGGTGTAGTGGTGGTGAACTGGAAGGCCCCTAAATCGTGCATGACTCCTGGACAAGCCTGCAAATCACCTCTAACCCAGCTATCATCGCCGCCACAACACCTCTGCGCGATCTCCAGTACAATGTTTTCATGCAGCTGTGGGGGAGATGCAGTGACGGACAAGCAGCCACAAAACTTTGCTGTGAATGTGGGTTGGCCTCTTGTTGCCCCCTGCGGCTCAGTGACCCAATCGGCACCCTCTCTCACACTAACTGACAGGTTCAGGGCTCCCCTCTTGGTGGTCTCTCTCAGTGCCGGGGTCGCGCAAGAACTGTCCATCCTTTACTATTTTCCAGCTGATCAAACTCGGCGTGATGGGGGTCCGGGTACATCCATTGCACTCTCGTCGTATATAAACAGGCGTATGGCTGGCAGGAAATCGACCTGCACAACCGACTCGAACCTGCTCCAGTGGGGCCCCCTGTTTAGGCGGGACCTCCCTCCTATCGCTCTGTGTCGGAGAGTCGCTACGTAGATGCGTAGACTCTCGGACCTCTCCTCGCTGTAATCGTCCCCCCGAACGTGCTTTCCACTCCAAACGATGCCTGGTGAAGAGATTGTGGATCTCGGCGTCGTGGTAAAGGCTCCTGTAAGTACCCCGCCGCTCCAGGTGAGTGTTCGAGTCATCACTCCTTATCGTGTGAGGAAACTTTGGCATCGGATAACACTTGAAACTGGCCGTCGACAACGGTCCCACATCGGTTGGCTGGTACAGCGGCTGTGGGTTGGGACCTGAACTGGTGCGTCGGAGTAGATTCTGAAGCTGTCATCCTGCATCAGACGAGGCCGACGCTGCAGCAGGGCGGGTGCGGGAACCTCTGCAGAGCCAGAAGCTCCTCTGACCATATACTCCTAAGTAGCCATACGCTCCTGCCTATTTGTGGCCAGACCCAGAGGTGTGCCGGTCAGTGGGTGCGCTCCTCATCAGACGGGGAGGCAGTGACTACGCGGAATACACCGTATTGGGTTTCGCTCCAGGTTGCCCATGCAGCACACGGAAGGGGGAAAGGTTTCCCTGGGGGAACGTACTCAAGGTTCACGCCATCATCAGAGCCGATGACCATTGCGGGCAGACGTAGCGTACAGACTTAGATCGCCGCGTGCTAGGCGGTCTTGCTTTTGGTGCCATAGTAGTAGTACCGGTATAAATGAGAAAACAGATCAAAGGTACTCGGTGGGCAGGTAACACCTAACACCCCTCCCGCCTCAGTTAGATATAATGTTAATCTTTTGGAGACTTGTGGGTCAATGATCAGTGGGGGGACTGTGGAAGTTGAAAAGAGCATGTGCAGATGCTATGCCTACGGAAGTCCATCTGGGGTGAATTGGAGGGGTGGGGAAATATAAACAGGGCAGATTTTGAAAAGGTCCAGCCGGGTCGGGTTCTATTAGACTTCATTCATCCCGGCGGTTCCCCGACGACGGTCCGCGCAGTTTGTGACTACCCGTCGTAGGTTCGTCGTGGTGTTGCCCTATTTCAAAATAGCATAAAAACGTACCTGGGGACGACGGATTTATACGACTAGTCCGTCTCACATTCGCACCGCCGTCCATATATCGTCATTGATGCTGCATGGTAATTGTATGCATAATTTCCTGTGATGTGCCTGCACATTCAAAACCCCTTAATATAACAATGGTCTACAATTACTAAAAAAAATTATAGAATTGGGTTGCCTCCCACAAGCGCCTGATTTAATGTCGCGGCACTACTGGGAACACTTGATTACTCAGACTTCATCAAGATGGTTTTGCCTCTATTACTTTATTTCCCCCGATGCTTTAATTCCTAAAATAGAGTTTCTATTCTATCTCTATTCCTCTTACCGCAACTCTCTCCTTGGATTTTAACCAACTTGCGTCCATGAGGAATACTTGGGTAATCAAATAGGGCCTGTCCATTTTGACTTATCTTGCCCGAATACAAGGCACCCCAGAACTGTCTACAAGCACCACATCCCAACCATAACGCTTGGTTTTGGCATTTGTTCTTTCAGCTCCCTTCTTCGTCGTTTCTTTTGTGGGCTAGGGCAGATAAACCGAGGAGCTCACCACTCTGCCAAAACTCATTTTCCTTACAAATGTTGAAGGTCGCTTCTTCTTATTCAGCCGGAATCCACTGTCCCTTCTCCATACAACTAAGGCTCTACTTAGCAAGGAATGGCCTCCCACGACTACTAGGCACTTCAAAATTAACCTCACAATCAGAATAAGAACAAAATCAACCATAAAGATATGATTCCACTTTTTACTATCCATCATGGAGTATCCATAGGCCTCTTCCACGTCGCTAACTCGGCCATCAGTAGCCGCAATCGGAAGTGGTTTTTTTGGGGGATCCCCCAAACCCAACTTCTTGTAAATTTAGAAGGGCATTAGATTTTATGCTTGCCCCCAGAATCACATAATGCTTTCGCAAAAGTAATGAACCCAACTGTACAAGGAATAGTGTAACGCAACGCAACCCAGATCTTCTTTCTTTTGGGTACGAAGAGATCTTGTAGCAATAGCACTACAATGCTGTAGTCTAAGTCATCATCATCATCCCCCCTCGACACTCGACCGATTCTTTTTCTTGGGGACTAGATCTTCAATAATTTAGCATAACCGGGCATTTGTTCTGAGCTTCCTACCAAAGGAATGTTGATAGAAATCAACAAAAATGTTTCAACCATTGCTAATAAAACGCGGATTTACCATCCCGGTGTTTTTCACTATCTCTGAGGGAAAGGTTTTTGGTGGGACTGCATGGGATTACCTTGATAGTACTTCTGTCTCTTTTCCTTACTTCCCTCTGTCTTTCCCCACTACCTTTACTACATTATCCATTATCCTGTCCTCACATTTTCCACTTAGATTTATAGGTGGGTCGATTGTTTTGCCTACCCACCCCGATTAGTGAATTGCCTACGTGCGCATCATTCTTGATTTTGGACAGTGTTTGCTTAGGAAGAGTGCCCGGTTGCCGTGTTTTCATGTCGCAGAATAATTTGTGGGGCCCACTTGCAATTCGATTTGCTTAATCGAAATTGCATGTGTATCAACTTTTTGCCCAACCCTAGCTAGATCCACCTCAAACTCTTTAATGTGCTCATCACTAGCATCGAACCTCCCTCATCATTTTGGCAACATATCCTCAACTCGCGCATACTATCTCCACCATCCCTAGGAGTAAATTCACGTTTTGAGAGGGATATGGGCCCATTTCCTGTCGTTTTCTATTAGCGTAGTTACCACCTGTTAACGTTGTGTGTTTTGCGGTTGTAGTTTCCCCATCCTCGGACATAATGACCGTCACTGGGTGTAGTTACCGTAGTTCCACCTTGGTTCCCTTGACCTTGGCGCCAATTATCCTGATTGGAGCCTTGTGAGTGCTTGTTCGGAAAACCCCCAATTTTTTCATTGACTACATAGGATTCCTCCCATAGTAACATTCACACCGTTAGGGCGGGTGGTGGTTTACTAAGTAATTGACCTGCATTAATTTTTTCCTAACAACCCCCAGTTACATGTTTTAGTACCAACCCAAGCTCAGTTTCTCCTCTGAGCCATTCTTTCCCGAATTTCAATCTGTGTCTTGGGTTTGTGAGTGGACTGACTGCGAAGGTGTTTTCTTCTCCTTGTATCAAACATCCTAGTACTCCAGCTTTTGTTTTATTTCGATAGATTTTTCTATTTTTCAGCGATCCATCATAAGGAATTCTCCATAAGATCCCCTGCTATATGTCCAACACTGCTTTGTTGTTGAATCCTCTTGTCCCCTATAGAAGTAATCTTTTTCAGTGAACTCATCATCTATAAAATGTAAAAAAAAAAAACCGTGTTTGATTGGAACACTTCTCCGAATGAGGTGATCTATCCCAAGAACTACTAACTATGACTCTCTCCTGTAGTGCACAAAGTTATCACTCTGTCTTTGTGGTTTTAGTTTTCCTCGGAGACCGGATAGTATCGTGCTAGAAGACATCCCTCGTTGATTCCAAGTAAAGATGGAGTTGTAATGGGAGCTTAGTGAACCAAATAAGCAGCCCTCTCTCCCGTCGTGAGAGAGGAAACACGCTGAGCCCTATTACCTAGATCCAAATCAGCCTCCCCACACAACTTTTTACACACTGCCCTTACCTTTAGCTTATAATGCCATGTGGATCCTCAAAAGTAGCCCTGAAAATCAAACCTCTGGCATGAGCATTGCATCAGACTACTAGTTAACCACAAAAGTTGGCCTGTGGGTAGAGGAGAACAACACCAGTGGCCCATCCGATCTGCTATTTAATCATATCCTCGTCTATGCTTGGGGGCGCCGTAGAGCAGGATTCCTGTCCCCTGCTGTGAATGTTCACGATAGGAGGTGGAGAGATGAGAGGTGCATTTGTTGGGGCGCAGACGTTTAGTCCTTCATCCTCGGGGTACCATCTGACCATGAAATCAACCGGGTCTGGATGTGTCTGGTTCGGATCCTCATCATTTTTCCTAAATTTCGATTCATTATTGCGCAGTGTGCGCTTCAAAACTCGTGATCGTGGGAAACAACGGTTCTAATTCCTCTCCGTGTATTTGGGCATAACAAGGAGCATAGTTCTAAAAGAAATCAAAAACAATAAACAAAGTAAAATCATAAAATAGCAACTAAACTATAGTAATAGTTCAGTTCAATCTAAAAGCTAAATTCCTTTCCCCGCATCGGCCCAAATTTGATACGCTCAAACTACTTCTCAACATAAGTAAAGCGGTTGCGTCAATCAATAACCCAACTATGAGGTTTGGAAAAATCGTTCCCGACTCGGAAATAGCCTAGCTTAACTTAACTTGTATTACTATGTGTTCGGTTTATGACTTCTTTATGAAAGTAAAAACATAAACAAGGGGAGGTTTGTTTCCTAATGAGTAAAATAACTAACGAATTGAAGGAGACACTTAACACAGTTTTTGAAAGTTGATTTTATCAATTACTCAAATTACTAGGGTTTTACGTGTTCCCACACATGGGTCATAACTTGATAATTCTAACTATAAACCTTCGTTCCTATATCTGGCATGCAAAGTGATAAGTTATTTTTTTTCTAAATCCTTTGGTCCGGCATCTAGAAAACTCACTCCGCACCTTGTTCCTGCTACGTGTGTTGCTTTCTTACCCTTATCTCTTTACCTCATATACTCATCGTATTGATATTGGATAAGTTATTTCTCGTCCATCAATCTAGCCTATTGGATTAGTATACCTAATCTATGTTAATAATTCTTTTCCTATTCTCCTCCTTGTCCGGCAAGTAAGCATTAATGGCGGTTCTAAAACTTTGACATGCCCCTTAAAAAAGAAAACTTCTAATCGAAAAAATTGATTAATACATGCAAGACCACTATCTATAATTGTTATTTTACTAAGGGTTTATCTCATTATTGGCCTATTGGTTCCCACAACCTATTTTCAACGACCCAATCAAACAAAAAGGACGCACTGGCACCACACATTTACCCTCCTATGTGAGCGAACTCAACCCATCAAACCTTAAAATTTGCAGATATATCAACAGAAAATAATGCGGAAGACTTTAACTCATTAATAAAACAATTCAATACGATATATTATTATCCCCAAAATCTCGAATCATCATCCAGACCCTATCTCAATTCTTAACTATGAATGTCTAAGACAAAATACTAAAACCGCTAGTCCTCCGGATAGTTCAAGGCATCAAGACCTTGAAGAAGAAGACCCAGTCCAGCTATACGGCATTAGCTTCCACCCTGAATTTCCGATGATTGAAGACTGGCTAGATCTACTGTTGAGTGAAGTTGACGAACGTTGTTCGCATTACACAAATAACAAGAGAAAACATAAAAGAGGGGGTCAGTACAACCACAAAGTCTGATAGATATCATCATCGGTCCACGAAATAGGGAACATATATATCATATAAGTAAATCACTACAATACTCAAGCATTAGCTAACAACATGAATTCATCAATAACTACAACGAGTTCACACGTGAGGACCTCAAGCCTCAATACCCATACTCATTTGGAATTAAGTTCTTAGATTGAGTATATTCGTTAATCTTTCTAGATTCAATTATCTTTCTTCCTCTTGTTGGTACGGTGACACGCCGATCCTCTATTTCTAATCCTGGTGCCCTAACGTGGTCACTCCGATCCTCATTCTATCGCTGGTACCGCCTGGACGTGGCACCCGATCCATTTTCTATCCTGGTGTCGGAACGTGACACTCTGATCCTCATATTCTATCCTGGTACCGCCGGAACGTGGCAACCCGACATTTCTAATCTTTATCCTGGTGTCGGAACGGACAACTCCCCGATCCTCATATTCATTCTATCCTGGTACCTAACGTGGCACCTCCCGATCCCTAATTCTATCTTGGTGTCGGAACGTGACACTCCGATCCTCATATCATCTCTATCGGTACCGCGGAACTTGGCAACCCTATCCATATTCCTCCTGGTGTCGGAACGTGACAACTCCGATCCTCATAGTCATTCTATCCTGGTAGGCGGAACGTGGGCACCCGATCCCCTAATTCATCAAGCCTTCTTTTACGCTAAGGCATCATCATGCTCATTATAGAATTTAGCAGCCTTTTTTATACTAAGGCATCCTCTTCTCATTATATACTATATTCAATGGAATTAGGGTCTTTCAAATTTGGATTCAATAGCTCATCATGCTTTGTTAACCTCTCGCAATTTCACTATCATAAGCATGCAAGCATACCACTTAAAGCACATAGCAATGGTTACATCTATCAAATCCACACATAATATTCACTATTCGAGTTTCACTACGATATCGTAACATAAACCATAACCACCTAACCTCCACCGAAAAATTGAATCACCAGCTATCTTCTCAAATCCTTGCTATCCCTTCGTTTCTCTCTCTCTACTCTTGTCGTTTCTTCCTTTCTTTCTCCTCTCTTTCTGTCTTTTCTTTGTTTTGTTTTAATTCAAACCCTCCTTTCTTTTTACCCTAATTAAAGTAATAATTAAGTGTAAAGGAGGATAATACAACCCACTAATTACCTAAGGTTACCTCTTTTAACCCCCAAGTAATTAGACCTATTAATATTAAGCGCCTCATCTGTATAATTAGGAAAGAATATCCAAAACTACCCCTAAAAAGTGTAGCTGTAATCCCTATGTTTGCCTTGGACTTTTTGCAAAAACAAACTTTACTAATTCTAGTTTTCTCCCCTGCTTAGCTTTGCCGTCGTTACTTTGTACTTTCCGTCACACAGGTCGTCGCATCTCCCTCGAACTACGTAGTCCTGTGACAAGCCCGTCACATGCTGTGACGGTCCGTCCTGTTCCTATCCTTCCGTCATGACGGTCAGGAACTCGTTTCTTGTACCAAATTTCAAAAATTTGCAGTGTTTTTTGCAACTAAAACTCACGACTGTTCTCGGTGTGTATGTGACGGCACGTCTGCAGGTCCGTCACAATTACAGGCGAGTCGATTTTCAGTACCCAATTTCAAATTCCTAAGTGTCATTGGACGACACCTGCCTCTACGGGCCGTCCGTGACTATGACGGTCCGTCGTTACAATCCGTCGTCCCAACCAGTTTTCCAGAAATAAATCTGTTGCTCAAACGACTAACAGGTCGTTACAATAGATACCATTTACCCTCGTTCGCCCGACGATCAAAAGAAGAAAAACATGGCGAAAAGGAGTACCTGAATCTGTGAACAGATGTGGGTATTTTTCTTGTTAATCCGCCTCCTTCTCCCAAGTACATCTTCAAAACCGTCGATTCTTCCATTGACTTTGATGGATGCAATCTCTCTCGATCTCAACTTGCAACTTGTCTCTAATCTATATAGGCAACGTGTTACTCTCATAAGTCAGTTCTCATCCACAACACTGAGGTCCCAACGGATACTGTAGTTTCCATCTCCATGAGTATCTTTTCACATGGACACATGAAATACCGGATGCACTCCTGACCACCCTGTGGGCAAGGCTAATTCATAGCCCCTCCCCTATTTCGCTTTAGTACCTCAAATGGTCCCAATA
>JAKWJA010000757.1:0-15327 GCA_027704765.1 Solanum habrochaites
TGTGATTTGTTAGATTCTTAGATACTCTTAGTTTAGGAATTTGATCATAGATGTTCTTGTAGTGAGACTTCCAGATTTTGGGAAATAATAGATATTGAATTTTTAGAAGTTATTGAATGGTTTTTATTAAGAGTTTAAGTCTCCGAATTACTTTTGTGCTAATAATTGAAATGTCAGGGTTTAGATTGGTTGGTTCGCTCACATAGGAGTGTAAGTTTGGGTGCCAGTCGCGCTCCGATTTGGGTCGTGACAGGATCTAGCAAGTGATATCACCTAATATGCTATCATGATGTTAATGTTCTACCTTGGCAAGGTAGCACCTTTCGTTTATGTTAGACTCTACAACACCAAATTCCATGCTTCGCACCCGTGGTATTAGTGTAAATTATGTATATAGTTTCCCTAAAGTAAAATGAACATTAGAATTAAAGTAAGGACCCTAACTAGGATAACATACAAGAAGTTTCTTAGCGTAGGTGGAGGTATGTGACTTCAACCATAAATTGCACATGTAACCCTTAAAGGTATTTGTTAGGAAGGTGTAATAATGTATATATATATATATATATATATGTTTGATATGCATGACATTTTAGTATTGTCTACTTGTTGTGAAGCTACGAATGGCATGAGTCCTAATGTGTATATGGGATGTGGTTCTACGTTATATGCATAATGTTGGTTTTACTGACTATATGATGAAGGTCCTACTTGATGTGCATGTAGTTGACTATAACACCATGGTTGATGTATTAATTATATGTAAGGCTTGAAGTCTCATTGTAGGTATAGTTAGTATGTTTCAGATTATGGGACTTCACATGTACATTGTACAAGTAGGCATATAATAAGATTATGACTACGTTCTAGGATATCTTGTGAAGTGAAGTAAAAGAACGTTAATTTTTACTATTGCTTTACTATGATAATGTTTAAAATCTTGACTTGTAGGTTGTCTTGTAATGAATTATTTTGTGGTCCCTAATGCATGTCGGGTCAAATGAAATGTATGTGTCTTATGGTATTAAATGGTTCTATAGATTCTTATATTTTATTAATGAAGGTTGTGTGTAACCTTTTGACCTTAAGGTTATTCTTGAGTGTGGATAGTGTAATGGGACATTATCTATATATTACACCAAGTATCACTAGTGGGTAACTTTCTTTAAAACTAAACGAGTTTACTATGAAGTGGTTCTATTATGCCTTAAATGCAATATATAGTTTATGTGATTATTTGACCATTGTATATGCCTAAAATAAGTATGTGAATTGTATAATGCTATTGTAGCTAGGATTATAGAATTTCTTCACAAAAAGCATGCATGCCAGGTTCAAAGTAAAATTCCCTGTTAAAATGCATGTTTTTGCAGTGGTGCCATATTGGCAATTTTCGTGACTAATACAATTCTCTTCCCTTCTACAAGGTGTGGTTATGTATTCTTAAAGTAATCTCTAAGGTGAATGGATTAATATTTTAGTTTCCCAAGAGAAAGGAAAAGAATCCTTAAGTTCAAGGATTTCTTATGTCATGTCTTACTGTAATGTCTTTAACAAGCTATAAAGATGCATGCTATATTATTATGTGCCTAATGCCTCATAATTTCCTATATGATATCGTGATAGCTTGTTAAAGACATTACAGTAAGACATGACATAAGACATAATAATGGGTCCTTCCAAGGGTCCTTGAGGAAGGACCCATTTATTTTAGCCAAAACTATCTAAGACTAGGCCCAATCGACCGAGGCAATCGACGGACAGTAGGCTGGTTGACGCCAAATTGTTGGTGGAAGTTGGTAAGGACATAGGCAAGGGGAATATGTAATACAAGGACAAGCATCAGTCTCAAACCACAGACCAGTAGGATGGTCCGTTGGTTAGGAAACGAGCCGTTGATGGCCAATTGTGGGTTGTGCCTACAATTCGTAGCTTCATTGTAAGTTGCAAGAGTGAATTGGTAAATTCACTCAACGTTCAAATAAGAGTTTGTACGGTAACTTAGGGGGTGTTTTAGGTATTTTAAGTAGTTTTATAAGTCCTAAATACCTAGATGAATTAATTCATCAAAATAAAATCCCCAAAATCTCTAAGAAATTCTGTAGAACTCCTTTGAATCCAAAACTCAAGGAAGAGCTTTGAGTGGAGATTTGAGTGGTGATTCTTCATGGATTTGGTGGATTAACATCATTGAGGTATGGTTTTTTATCCTTTAAACATTATTCATCAAGGAGCCCAAAATTCAATGATATTTCTTAAGTTTCTCAATGATGAACTTGTCCAATTTTATGACTATCCATGGTTTCTTTCATTAAAGCTTTTGAATAATTATGTATTTATTATATTGATGTTAATTATATGATTTTAACACAATTATTCTATAAACCCATTTAATTGATGAACCCTAGATTTTGACTTCTTTATTGTTGACTTGATAATGTCTTAAATCTTATGAATTCTATAGTAGTTTTCTATGCGCTATTGATTGATGTATGAATTGTACACAATTGATATGTAGATTGTGTACAATTCGATGAGCTAGATTCATTGAGTTTTATGATATTTGTGTTGAATAGATGTTCATGCCAGTGGTTAGGGCTTTAGTTTATTGAATTGGATAATTTAGCTATGGGTTTAAGTGGTGAGAATTGACTGGTGGTACTCTGCCCTAATTCTCCTTATTTTATGTAATGTACCTCTTTTATTATGTTGTTATCGGTATGTTCCACTTTTTGTGGCGATGCTACGTGAATGATGGGGCCTTGTCAACGTTACTTTCTGTATTATGATAATTATGGTCTTGTCAGAAACTACATGAGGTATTATGATGATTGGCGTAGTAGATTTATATGAAGTAAGATTATATTCATCTACTTGTGATTGAAGTGAAAATATGTGTTATTCTATTCATGTTAGGTTATCATGTTAAACTATGAATATGTCTTTCTTTGTGTAGTCTTAGAGTTGATGCATAATTATTCCTGTGTAATATGAGCCTATGATGGTTATATTTATGGTATTATATTAGTGTATAAGGTCATTTGAAGATGATAATGGATATTCCTTTGTGGTTGTAGAATTATATTCAATATGTGTTGAAGTGAAGTATTGGTGTGTTTTGTGTTGTACACTTGTGTCCCTTACATGTCACATGTACGAATGTGAAGATGAGATGTCTTAAATTAGGATTCTAAAGCCTCATAGTCTTTTAAGTATGAATGATACTATACCTGTCCTTTATGTGAAACCTTAAACCTAGTGGTAAGGTTATGAACTTTGAAGACAAATGACGTAATGGTATCCTTCATGTATGAATGATGGACTTAAGGTTTGTTGGCTGGAACAAAATCATATCATCCTTAGGAAATTCATTAAGCTATCTTCGTCGCCATTTCAAGGTATCCCTAGGGAAGCTCTTTGGTAGGGTGAATTTGATTGGGTTATGAACTAGATATGAAATATCTTCATGTGATCCTTAATGTAAATTACTCTATGAGAACAAAGGATATCAACGAGTGAGTATGGTTACGGAAGTGTCTCTAGTTAAAGAGTGATAATAGAGGGAAAGAAAACTCTTTATATTCCATAACCATGTGCCTACATGGGATGTGTCCAAGTTCTACTATTGGCAAGTAGATCACCCTCCATCGGAGTAGGTTAAAATTCAGGTTTTTATGCTTTGATACCATGGTCAATGTCGCTTATTGCCTATTCTCATCATATGGGAGAACTACTCATATTGCAAAAGTTAAATTAAGTTTAAGTTGTGGTATAAGTCACTATCTCGACATTGTACAATATGCTTTGAAGATGTTAGTGAGAGTCCCTAGGTCTTCTAAAATACCATTACATGAATGTCCTTATGTTATGAATGTCTCTTAAACTAAATAATCAATATAATGACTTTTGTTAAGAAACATGTTAAATGAATAAGTACCTATCTGGAGTAGTTAAGGTTTATCTATTTAAAGTGTGAAATGGGCATAGGAATGGTCACTTCGTATATAACTTACATAACTCTTAACAATAACTCTAGTTAGGAAAGATGGTTCATTATATAGACATGATCCAAACTGATGTAGTCTTAAGGATTTCTTAGGTAATTCATAAGAGTTTAAACATGGATACTCTCTTCGTGATTTACTTGCTAGTCTTTGCGAACCTTTTACGAGTTTAATGCTATTATATGATTTTGATCGTTAGATGATTTTTTTTAGCTCGTTTTAAAGGATCTCTTAAATGTGTTTGAAAGGGATCGTATGGGCGTTTACTAGAGAGGGTGTATGGATGGTTTATCTTTTGTTACTTAAGTGAGTCTTAGGATAGCTTTTACTGAGGGATTATATCGTAGAAAGTGTGCATTTTGATGTTAAAAGACTTCACTGTAACAGTCAAGGAACTTCATTGTAACAATGATAACGCTCACTGTAATGTGTTCCTTAAAAATGTGATAAATTTCTCAAATGTTATATTACGTGTTTCTAAGTTGTTTAATGTTGTCCTTTTGCTTATATTATGATATTTAAATCATAAGATGTGTATTTCGATTAAATGTTCGTTTTAATGATTTTTATGCATTATGCGGTACTTAGTATATGTGTTTGTACTAATTTCATACTTTTATATATCTCTAAAGTTATTCATAGGTGAAGGTGCTTTTGGGCATATATGTGTTTTATAGGATTATTCATACAAGTGGAAATATATCCTCATTTTACAAGAGGGCATATACGTGATTTCTTTCATTTACTGAAGTATAGTAGTGGACTTAGTAGTATTATTTTTCAATTGTATGGTTCTTGTCCCAAGTACTCTTGTGTCAATGATTTGATGAGATAAGACTTAGCATTTCCTGTTAATTTTATATAAAATAGTTTTTTTGAAGACTATTAGAATATTCTGAAAAATTCTAATTCCGTACTACTTTTCATATGTATATTTGCGATGAACCATACAAAAGAATTTGTTAAAGACCTCCGAGAGGTCAAGTACAACGTGCCACGATCCAAAAATACCCTAAATTTAAGGTATAGGTGCGGTCGCGATAAATGTGGCATCAGAGCATAGGTTACAAAAGTAGTCTTAGAAATTCAAAAATCTCGTCAAGTCACGTCTATTAGAATCTTGACCATAGTGGTGGGTTGTGACACATCTATGGTGAGAGACTACATGACGATACAATTTTTTTTCTATTTCTTTGTCGTGCCATAGAGTCAAATTCATGAATACTCTTTTCTTATGGTTTCCCTGGAGTTATTATAGATAAATACGAGGAGGACACCAGCTAGGAGAGTTGAGGAGAATTATTTGAATGAGAAGATTCCGCCTCAATTTGAGCAAGTTTATAAAGTTCCTCAAGGTTCTATAGGTGCTCAAGGTTATCAAGTCCATATTGTGGGTTGAGGCAATGATGTTCTGGTGGTTACCCATGAATGCCTAATGGGGAGATTAAAGAGTCTTTAATCACTTTAGCCCTAATTTTGACTACCCATGTCAATATGGGTATTGTGCATAGAGGCTATTCATTATCAAACAAATCTCTTCCTAATAACATGCTTTTTTATGGAAAGCCTATTTACTAGACTTTCCATATCGTAGTTATTAATTTGCTATCATATTAGTATTTTAAGACATTCAAATACACAAAATCATTTTCTTATGATAAAAAAGACATTTAATATCAATCACCTATTTAGAACAACGGGGGCGAGGATTTGATATTTTTTATCCCCTTAGGCCGAGAGATCCTCGTTGTACACTTAGATTATTTTTGAGTCTTTTTCTTCGTTTCTTTTGTATTCAATAATTATTTTATTCCGAAGTTTTACTTACAAGTGAAATTATTCATTGTAGTCCCATACCCACATTGAATTTATTTAAGTATTCTAAAGACTAAGGACTGATTTCCCTACCTTATAGTGAGTCATTACTTACACTATATATTCATTCCCTTTCATAAGAAATTATCTGTTGATCATGCCATTGATTTAATTAATTTCATATTTTATATAATATACATTTCCTACGCATGAGTCTTTGGAATCGTTGATGTAGTATAAGACATCTCAAGTGAGGGCCCATCATATGGGACCTCAATCCGAGGATATTCATTAGCAAACATAGAGTCTTCTTTATTTGGTCTATCGTACTTCACATTATTAATTTAATTCATTTGTAGGGTGATGTAAACACCAACTATACTTAGGATGATGTTTACGACTCTTATTGGGATCATGAAGTGCAATGACCAAGAATGACGTAATGTCATTAGTTGAATGTGATTTCACCTCCTGATTGTCTTGCAAAAAATCCTTGGATACCATTCATTTCATTATATTTCATTCTTTGATGCTGACCTCATTTTTTCTTTTGGAACATTAACCTTAACTGACATAGATTACGTGAGAATTCATGAAATTCCAGTGTCTGCCACACACCAAAAAGAGTTGGAATCACTGGACAAAGTGACCCGAACAAGTTAGCGTATGTAGGGAGTGAAACCTACTGATTTCCTTATAAGTGGCAGTTTAGTTCAATGGACTAAGGAAATATAAGGAGGACCCATACCCAGCAACAATGACAGTCTCATTACAGAAAGTACGTGAACCTGTTGCAATCCAAAAGGAAAGCTCACAGCTCAGATGTTCTAGCCAATCGGTGCTCGTTTATAAAGTTCCATAATTCAACTCAGTAACATCATGAAAAATGACTTCTTAGATGAGATCATAATTTCTCATTAGATGATTCTATCTAATTATTAGTATTAAGTGTTGAGTTGTCCTGAAAAAAATTACATGATGAGTAAGAGTGATTACACTCTCGTAGGTGAGAGTACTTTTAGTGAACGTTACATTAGGCTTAGTTGGAATTCTATCACCATAGTATATCTCAGCATATATCATGTTGGTCACCATTGTCATTATCATAATAGATTCACATAATTTAAATCCACATCATTACGGGATGTCATTTCTTCTTTATCTTTTAGTGTTGGACTCAAGCATTATGGAGGGCGGGATTCTAAATTAAGATGACTTACTTCTATTGATGGACTAGTTATCTTACTTTACATTCATGAAAATGTGAATTTTCCCTTACATATAATACTTTAGTGCAATGAGACTAGATCACAAATCAAATTACCATAATACGGGAGTATTCTTGTAAAACATAGTAGCTTAAATATAGTGAGACTTTTTCTCACTTCCTTAAAACCCCCATTCATTGTTACTCACTTACGTTATACCCGTTAATAATCGTTATCAACTGACGTTAATTGCTGACTTTAGTGTAGTGATTAATATCATCATTACTGGACGATGAGCAATTCATTAATAAGTTTCATGAGTTTATAAGCATTCTTTTAGAGAATGTGTGAGTTGTACTCTGGATAGGCAATTTTAAATATTGATTATGGGTTCATTGAATGAGTTTTAAGAGTGTTATATTATCAATTTGAGACTCTAATACAAAATATTGGAATATGATTAGTATTTGGCTTCCACCTTTGAATATAAACTACATAAGGCAATTTTTTTTCTTTGGCATGTGCCAAATTTTACGTATGTTCATATTTAAATTGAAATGTATGAACCATTAGAAAATATTTTAATTATTTCACATAATATATTCCATTTACATGAATCAATTTAGGCAATGTATCATAGTCATTTTATTGGCATACGGATTACTATTGGCATAACAATTGGGGGATAGATTCATAAACAATTTTTTTGCATAAGCAAATTTTCCATGGTCAACAATGCTTAAATTTATACATATCCATTAAGCAAATATTTTTGTATTTAAACAAATATTAGAGGCAAATTCACACATTTGTTTTGACAATGTAGTGTTAGCAAAATATATGGCATAAGATTACCTATTGGCATAAGCAATTGGCTATAGATTTCATGATTGTTTTGATGGCATAAGCAAAAGTTTTATTCAATCATGCTCCATATGGGATACATTATTCATTAGCCAATATTTTACTTATTTATAAATAACATTATATCCAATTCCCATTTAAATTTTGAATAATATTTTTGCTAGCCATTTTATTGACATAAGGCAAACATTCACTCAATTTATGATTTCACAGAGATCATTTTAGCTAACCTTATAACATAACTTTAGGCATAACGTTTTTTAAAACATCTTGGACATAATCATATTAGCATTTGCTGAATATATGATCTTTATAACATCATATTAACAGCAAGTATGGACAACAGACTGTAACTTCTTCATACATAATATTTTCAGATATATCTTTAACATAGTATCATTCTTTTAATTAAAATAATATCACTTAGCATTAAACGAGTCCAATTTATAGGTTCATTAAATCATAATTTGTTCAAAAAACATACACATTAATATCATCCAGAACCATATACAAACAACATGATTTTGTAACCTATTCAACATTAATATCATAAGAATGATATTAGGGAAAGGAGTTCGACAAGAACGACGGGAAACAACCCTAGTTTCTAAGATTTTTGAATCATTCGAAAGAAAGTTCCCTTGGTGAGATAAGTAAAGGATAGAAAATTCATACTTTATGTAGAACTTAATATATGAATACCACCTTGAACGAAACCTTGAAATCTCCCTAGAGAAATCGATAAATATACTGCCTTTTTGTTGTGTTCCTTGCTTACTGTTTTTTCGTCCTTTTTGTGTACGAGTTTGAATGTGATATTAAGGTTATTAACATAAATTTACTCATTGAAATTATGTTGTAATAATTTATTTAAATAAATTAATTGACTAATTACTAAAAATCCCCTCCTCGATTGACTAGATCTAGGAAAACACAATACTTGGTCAAATTTGAAATTTTTCCTAAGAATTTCGTTTTGCCCCTTTAAATTAATTAATGAAATGGATAATTAAATTAATTGATGTACCTAGGGTAACTATTAAAGTTACCCTAAATCACTATAACAAAATTTAATCCTTTTGGACCATCCTAGGATAAGTACTAAGATGTTTCTTTAGTTGACATGTTATTAAGAAATTTCGGTTGAACCCTTTAATTTAATTAATTAAATGTAAATTTATTTAATTAGTTACATAGGTAATTGTATAAAGTACCCTTAAGTCGTACATACCATAATTATCTTTGAACCCATCTAGGTTATTACTAGGTGTTTTTTTCGTGTTTTAAGTCGAAATCTGATATGCTTTTTGATCTTTTGGATTATTGATTTTCCCCTTTAAATTAATTAATTAAGTTTATAAATGATTTAATTAAGTTTCCTAGTACCCTTAATTTGTTAGGATCTTAACTAACTCTTTGGACCATTCTATGATTGGTACTAGTCTCTTTCTTCTCTTAACCGAAATCTAAAAATTTCCTGTTTATTTTTTTTAGATCTTTTAAATTAATTAATTAATTTTATAAATGAAATATCTAGGTAACATAGGGTAATTAATAAAGTAGAAATAAGTTTTTAGGATGATAACTAACCTTTTGGACCATCGTAGGTTAGGTACTAGGTTCTATTTAACTAGTACTAGATTAGTATAAACCCGGTTTTTGTCCTAGGTTGTCGGGTGCACTTATTGGTCTAATTTTGTTAGTACAAGGTTATTTATCTAGTTAGGACAATAATTTAGTACCAAGAGTTTTTTAGGAAGTTAGGCCCTACATGGAGTGGTCCCTTGTGGCCGTTTTTCTCCTTAACTACCCTAAATAAATTCAGTTAGGGTGGTCCCCTCCTTTGGTATCTTCTTCACATGCGTGGCACATGTGCTTGCACAGTGTTTATTGTACTTGCCAACTAACTATTATTTATGGTTCATTTGGGAATGTTTACATATTGTTCAAAGGACCATCACTATGTCCTTGGGCACTACTTAGTTTACATAATCATTTGAAATGATCATGTGCTATGGTACTAGTTTTGACACTTGTATTCATAGTACTTGTTGTTGTTGTATGGTTGATATGATTGAATATTGAATTTTATCTTAGGGTCTTCCTTGCAGGTACATTTATTGAACATAAATCTTTGATTGGGGTATGACAACCCAAAAAGTATATTTCTTATTCGTATATAGAAAATTTTCTAATATCTATTAGCCAATTTTTCTATACTATGCCTAATATTCATTCGGGTGCCTATGTACCCCTAATAGGCTATCCTAAGGGCATACTGGCTCTACATTAGACATATGATTTCCCAAAATTTTATATTTCGTATCAATTGAGGAAGGTTTCTCAAGTTTTGTATACTTAATGGAAGGATAATAGGCCGGTTAAGTCATGCCTATTTAGTGGAAATAATTTAAAAATCTTTTCTAGGAAAATGTTTTCCCCGTTAAAGGAGGGAGGTGAAAGTTGAAAAGTTCATCAATCTCAAGCAAGGAAATATGAGTGTGGAGGAGTACTATTTGAGTTTCGCTAGGTTGTGTAGATTTGCTACATCCATGGTTTCTAACCCTAGGGATGTGATGAGTAGGTTTGTGACCGAATTCACTGAGCTTGTGAAAGAAGAATATCGTATCGCCTTGGTACATATGATATAACCCTAGTAGGACACATGATGTATTCTCAATCTTTTTAGGATCATAACCTTATTAGGATTGTTATAAACTTCAAGAGCAGTGGATCAAGTTATTAATGTCAACCTATCTTCAAGAAGAGGGCTCAAACATAAGATTGACCTTGTTCTCGTATGGTCAAACTTTAGAAGTGTAGTGGTTCTCAAGGTGGTAAGCCTACTTGTGCTACTGTGTGGAAAGAGGCACTATGGGGAATATCTATTGGGTAACAAAATTTTATTTTGATGTGGTAGATATGGACACAAAGTGAGGGATTTTCCTACTATAAATGGTAAGCAAGTTGTTCATGATGTTCCAATAGATGATGCTCCAAAGAAGAGGCGTTTCTATGCACTCCGGACTAGAGGAGCAAAGCCAGATGAGGGTTATGATGATGATAGTAAGTTTTTGTATTTCTTTATTGTTATGAATTCCTTATAAGTGAAGGTGTATGGTTAATAGGTGGGCTATAAAGTCATAAAAGAATGTTTCATGTGCATGATGTTTAGGAGTATTGTCGAATTGAATTTGATTGATTCCTTTCATTGCGTATTTCATGAAGTTATAATTATTTTGTAAAAGTTATTTATATAATTTTACCTTGCATATTATCATGTTTCAATTATGAATTGCAAGAAAGTTGCATTTTTGAAAAATGCGGAATAATTCACAGTAAGGCTGCCTATTCACTGTAAATTTTTTGAAAAATTGACTAATTCATTATAAATTTTAAAATTGTTGTAATGTGATTAGTACTTACGTATATGAGCATAATATTTAATATAAAAGGAGGTTTTTCTATTTAGAATGAAGGATGCAAGTCTTATATAATAATGAGTTATAGAGTTTCTTTCAACTTACTGTTCTATTGGTTGGGAAACAGGTCGTCGATGGCCAATTGTGTTTTGTGATTGCAATTCGCACCTTCACTGTAATTTGCAAGGGTCCAGATAAGAGTTTGTTATTTTAATTAGTAAGGTATTTTAAGTGTATTAAGAAGTCCTAAATACCTAGATTAGTTCATTCTTCCAAATCAAAACCCTAAATCTCTAAGAAATTATGTAGAACTACGTTGAAGAAAAAACTCAATGAAGAACTTAGATTGTAGATTTGAGTGGTGATTCTTCATAAATTTTGTGTATTAACATAATTGAGGAACGATTTTTGTTCCTTGAAACCGTATTAATCAAGGAGACTAATATTGAAACATATTTTGAAAGTTTTTCAAAGATGAACTTGTACAATTTTATGATCTATCCATGATCTCTTGCATTAAAGTTTTTGAATCATTATATATTGATTATATTTAAATTAATTAGATGATTTTTAATTAAATTTACCAATTAACCCGAGTTTTTGACTACTTTATGGTTTAGTGTAACGACCTGTTTAGTCGTTTTAAGCAGCAGATTTTATTTCTGTAAAACTGGCTGAGACGACGACCCCCGACGGACCGTCATGGGCACGCGGGACCGTCGAGGGGGTCTCATTCCAAAACACTGGAAATTTAGGAAAATTGGGTCTGAGAGCGAATCTCTTTTTGAAACATCACGCGGAACATGCAGGACTGACGTCACAGGCGTGACGGACGTCACAGACTTTTGGTGGAAAATTTAAGTTCCGACTTGCAGATGACCTGCAGGAAGGACCGTCGAGTCACGATGGCCCTTACACAGGCTGCGCAACCCAGGCTGTGCGGATTCGTCTTAATTTATTTAAGGTGCGTTTGGACTATTTTCTACTTTCATTATGAAAGTGGTGGGGTTAATGTTAATAAGGCATAATTACGTGGGGGTTAAAAGAGGTAACCTTAAATTAATTAGTGGGTTATTATGCCATCTTTATACTTATGATATGATTATTATGGTAAAAGAAAGAGGGTTTGAATAAGAAAAAGAAAAATAACAAAATAGAAGGGGAGAATCGAACGAGAAGAGGAAAACACAAGGCTTTGGCAAATCTTGCTTACAATCACGAATCTTAGGTGGAGGTAGGTTATGGTTTATTGCTATTCGTAGTAAAACTCTTAATAGCGAATGATATGTGTTGGGTAGTTTATAAAGTCTTCTATATGACTTATTTGTGTATGCATGATGTGATTTTAATATATGATTGTGATGAAACACGCATGATGAAGGTATTGAATCCCCAAAATATGATAAAACCTAATCTATTGTTAAATGATGATGCCTTGGTATACAAGAAGGCTTGATGAACTAAAGTAATGAGATTGATGAGCCCTTGATATAAAAGAGGATTGATTTACATAATAGAATGAGATTAGTGGGGCGGGTGTTCACGAACCGCACGTTAGAATTAGTGGGACGGGGGTCACGAACGACAGTAGATTTAGGGGGAATTTTGGGTGCATGAACCAAAAGTTATATTTAGGGGATCGGGTGTCACGAACCGACACGTAGACTTAGGGGATGGTTGTCACGAACCGACACGAGATTTAGGGGATCGGGGTACGAACCAAACACGTAGAATTAGAGGAATCGGAGTGTCACGTCCGACACATGTAGTAGGGAACGGGATGTCACGTACCGACACAAGAGGAATAAAGACTAATTGAGGGGATGGAGTGTCACGTACCGACACAAGAGGAATATAAGATTAAGAATCTGAAAAGATGCTTAATATACGCAATTTAAAGAACATGTTTCCCAAAAGAGTATGGTGTGGAGGCTTGGAGTCCTCATGATATTGATCGGTGATATTATAAATGATGTTATACTTGTTGCTTATCACCTGTTAAGAATATAGGTGATTTTATGATATTATCTGAGATATATTGCTTGCTATTTTGAGTTGGCGCTGATACCTACCTCAGTACTGTGTTTGACTGACCCCCTCTTTTTATGTTTTCTTCTTGTTTACTTGTGGAATGCAGCAACGTGACATCATCTCGACTAAAACAGTAACTATAGCAGATTCATTACTCTGGAATAAGGGTAGAGGCTAATCTTTAGCTTGGACTGGATTTCTTCTTAATCATGTCGTGATGCTTTGAAGTTCCGGCATAGACTAGCTTTGTATTTTAGCTTTTTAGAATACTCTGTTAGTAATTTGATCATAGATGTTCTTGTGGTGATGGCTGCCAAATTTTGGGGATACATAAAGATGTTGAATTTTAGAAGAATTTTAACCTGGTTTTATTAATGAGTTAAAGTCTTGCGCATTTACTTTCTGTTGATATTACATTGAATGTTAAGGTTAGATCGGTTGGCACTTCGCTCACATAGAAGGAAAAAAGTGTGGGTGCCAGGTCGCGATCCGATTGGGTCGTGGACAAACTGGTACAGGAGATTGGTTCGTTGCCTTCTATACACAAGGAACAGGTCTAGTCAGAGTATTAAGGAAACGGTTAGGGGACGCCTTTACTTTTCTTGAGAGGCTATAAGACTTTAGGAAAAAAAACTCCTTTTTCCTTTCTCTTTCGTGCTATTACTTGAATCCAAATTGGTCATCTAGGTGATAACAATTAGTTCGGACATCTTACCTCTATTTCGCAGATGTAGAAACTAGAGCAAAACGACTGTGCCAACCCAACACGGCTAAGGCCAGAAGCGTCTGACAAGCCATGGGCTGTAGCTAAGAGAGGCGAGAAACTATGACAAGAGGCGGGAAAGAGGACGTGGGAGGATGTCCCCTAGAGGAAGGAGGACGGAGCACCTAGCCCATCTGGTACTAGGGCGGTGGACTCCTCCACTGACTGAGGAAGTAGTAAGACAAGGGGAGGATGGGAGAATGATATCTGTTTTCAAGGGTAGAATGAGAATAGCCACCCCAACCTACCCCAGAAATGAATCAATAGGTTCTTGCTGATCTTAGCGGGTTATCTGATCAAGGTCAAAACACCCCGGTTTTCCGCACCAGCACCTCAGGTTCCGGAGGAAAAACATGCGGCCACTATTGGCTCCCGCATGGGATTGACTCATTAGACTATAGACCGTTTCCCGACTGACCACGGGCCTATAATGACAAATGCATCACACATGACTTTGTCGGTAAGTTCTTAATTGAAACCTCAGTATTCAAAGGTGCTGGAATCTGGGATGCTTAATGATTTTCTGGTTAATGTCAGATACTACACAAGATGGGTATAGTAGAACGGTTTTTTAGGTGTTGAGTTTGTTTGAATTATCAGTTTCAAGGGAACGCCAAAATGTGGGGCGGTCACATGTTGAGTTGTCAAACCAACAGAGGCGCCACCCTATGACTTAGGCAGCATTTTCTAGCTTGTTTATGGAGAAGTATTATCCCCCGTACTTGGAGGGATAGGAATAAGGGATGATATTTTGAGCCTCGAGCAAGGTAGGGATGTTCGGTAAGCTATTAGGGAAATTTCATGCATTATCCCGGTATGCCACCAAAATAGTTTCAGGTCCAAAGAGAGGGATTCGCCGTTTGTGAAGGGGTGAGATCAGAGTGCGAATTTCAGCCTACAGGTAGGCGGCCACAGACGAAAATTTTTCAAGAAGTGGTAGACTTGTGATAGAAGGTGGAAGGATGAAGCAGCGACTTCACATGCATCGGCATCTAAAAGGTTTCGTAAGGGAGGTGAGTTAATGGTTGTTACTCCAGAGGACAGGGTTCAGGAGGTTACTCGTCCGACCAATTCAAGTCTTCACTACAGGACTGAGTGGGGGTAGGGTACACCTAAGGGACCGGTCACACTCCTCTGAGAAGGACCTATGCCCGACTTCAGATGTTATGGATGTGGGGAGACTGGCCATATTAGAAGGAATTGTCCAAAAAAGAGTTATA
>JAKWJA010000758.1:0-43620 GCA_027704765.1 Solanum habrochaites
ATATTTTGATGACTATGTCATACCTCCTATCCCGAATGAGAGTCCATGGACACTATCTTGTTAAGGGCCTAAAAAAGAACCTTTTAAGCATTTGGAAACATTTCACTTAAATACTCCATATTAAACCTTACTGACAAGCTTTAATAGAGCCAATAAAAAATTAAGATCACAAGTTTGCGAGTCTTCCTTCTTTTAAATTCGTACTCCCAGTCGTCAAACACTCAAAATATATTTGTCAATAAATTGAAATAGAAGGATTAGATCCTTCAAAGTAGCATTGTTGTTGTCTTACTGCACTAAAGCACATTTTATAGTATAGCAGAATTAATATATCTAAAGTTGATCCTGCTTAATGAAGGATTTGCTTCCTGTGCGTGTTATTTGGAAAAAAAGTATGCCTCAAGGCGATTAGGGATATTAACCAGCTTGTATTGTTACTAAGATTAAGACGCTTAAATGTTGCAGTCATATATATTTGAATACGTATAATGATATTTATATGTTCTGGCACATGATCAGGATAAATTGTTGTGATTTTGTAGCGTCAGAAGGTGCAATAAATCACATATTTAGATTAAACATAATAATATTGCCCTCAGTATTATGATTTTTGAACAAGATCATTCAGTAGCCTTTTCTCAAAATGCGGATTTCTCCCAAAACATCTTTCTTAAATCTTTCTCCAAGAAAAGAACTTATCTCCGCAAACATCATATACTCCATTCTTCTCAGAAAAAAAAGGAACTTTCTCAGACAGTCTTTTTCGGAGATGTGTAAGTTATACTCGACGCGCAACAGCTGTTTGACATTATGATAGCTACAAATTCATCGGCAAATGCAAACCATTCTGAGCTAGCGTGTCAGAGTTGATCAATTAATGACTATGGTAAAGAAGAGCACTGAAAAACCAAAACGCAGCTAGCCTAAGTGACAATTCTGATAGTTTGACCGATAGCTGGTACTATAGCGTTGAAAAAAAAAATGGAGTAGTGACAATTTCTGCTCAGATAGTGTGCTATTACTGGACCGCAATGACAAGGAAATTGATAACTTTACTTCACTATTGTGGAAATCTGCATAGATAGCATACTAGTTTATAAGGTGCAAAATGGGTTATCGCCTAACTTTGTACTGAAGTTGGCAGTAGTTAGTTTTTTATCACATGGAAGAATAAACAATGCCACGATATTATAGGAAGATAGCTCAGGGTACATCGCTGTTTGTCCTTGCGTGTTTCAACGTCCGCAGCAGTGTCACTTTAGAATACATAACTCAGTAAATGCGAATAATGTCTTTAGCCCATGCTAACTCCATATGATTACTTCCCTAGAGTAGACAATGAGGTCGCGAGAATGCTAATTCCATTAAACAACATGATGGGCGCAATTCGATTATCTGATTGCCAGCCTTACAATCAACGCATTATTCTGAGATACTATATTTCTGCCTCGATAAGACAGCATCTAACTCATGCTTTCAATCAAATGTGATCTGATGATGTGACATTACGTAGACGATCAGATTTTTTCATATGGAAATCCCAAGGAACGGAAAGAAAATTTGCCATTGAGCCATACCCTCCGCATTGAGTGCTAAGCTAGTTTGCTACGCCATAGGTTATCATAATCCTCCAGGGATGACTTTAGTGAATCCGCAATATCGACATGCCAAAAAGAGGCATTGAGGTAGTAAGTCCGTATATAGCCGGTGTTATTGCCCTACTAGACTAAATGCCCATTATGTTTTGATTCAGATATCTACAAAGATAAATGTATAGCTTATTTGATCTCTCATTTATTTTATTTTAAGAACTAGAAATCTGCTAACTGCAAGTCAACGCATTTACACTATCGCCATGCTCAACCATTTTAATGTTAATTTTTTGAAGGGAAAATCAAGATCTACGACTATTCGCTGTCCTTAGACCAAGCTATAACTAGAACAGTACTCCAGTAGCTAAGATGCAAGTGCATTATGAAAGTATAAAGGATCTAGATGCAGGAAGACAACAGATACAGCTTACTACTACTATATGACTTGACACGTAGCCCTAATCTACAAACCTAATGGATGCCTGCACAAGGGGTATCTGCAGTTTAGGGAGTGCGAGCGCACTTCCTAAGCATTATTTTATACCACTCCCTCCCCCCCATCCCCCCTCCCCTAGCATAGAACCCAAAAATTAAAACCAGAGACGACAAAGTTATACATTCATCAAATCATGCTTTTCGATTCCAAGTATATTACTTACCATGGAAAACATATATTTTAAGGTTTCACAATGACTGCAAGGACAATTTTACTATGTTCATGAACGTATCAATCTTTTGATTACTTCTAACAATTTGCTAAATTGCTAAACAGGGCCCAGATGCTGATGGGGAACAAATAGCTCTGGCTGCAGCAGCAAGTATGATTCGCTCACACAGTGTCTCTGGTGACTTGCACGGTGTTCAACCTGATCCAATAGCTGCAGATATTCTACGGAAAGAGCCAGAGCAAGAAACATTTGTACGACTGAAGATATCCCCTGGTGGTAATTTTCCCTTTTGTATTCCAGTCCTTGGCATGCTATCAAAGGTTCTTAAACCACTATGCCTTTTTTTGAATCTCGGAGACTCAGCATAGGATTTTTGTATTCAGAGAAAGCAAAATAACACTGAGTCAATACCTAGATGTGCATCATACAGCTTTTTCATCTGTACACTAAAGTATGTCATGGTCACTCGAAGCATTGTTGAAAGGAAGTCTTATTTGTCTTTCCTCTATCTTAAATAAGAGTAAAAATAAATCAGATATAAGGTAAAGAAATTAGAAACATGCGACCCAATTCTGCATATACCAAGTGAACCAGTGATCATAACTGGATTTTGGAAAAAACAGGAGGAGATGCAAACTTACTTTATTGCAATGGAGGCGTTTCCTATAAAGACATAAAGGTTTCATTGCAAGCATCATCATAGTTCAAATATTATCAAAGGCGGCAAAATGGAACATTCTTTGAGTAATATCTTTTCTCTCCTCTTATAGTAGCCGATCTATATGACTTTAGTTTCCTTTCTTGGGGCTCAAGTATTGACCTTGACATAACCTGAGAAACTAAATACAGGTCTATTACTTTGTCATTTCTTTTTTGTTCTCTTTTGTATTGGATAAGTTATGTGCGTGTCTTTTGGGAATGAGCATTGAATTAGTGTACTATGTGCTACCTGAAACTTAAATGACTGATTGGCCAGTTTGGAGTGTTTATACTGGTATCAGGAGTACTATTGCTGTAGTCTTGATAAGAATATATTCTCATTGTATCGTTCTCCAAATTTTGGATCTTGTTACCTAGTATGCAGAACCAATAATAAGAACTCCTTGTAAGAAGAGGAAGTATACTTTCTGTACTGTAGTTGTTCCTTAGCAGTAAAAAAAGAGTAGTGATATCTCTTTTATGTCTTAAAGGTTCCAGCATCCTTTAAATTTTTTTGTTAATGCAATTTCTAGGGACACCATCTGCCGATGTATGCAGAACCAATAATAAGAACTCCTTGTAAGAAAGGACGACCCCCCCCAAACTATACTTTCTGTACGTAGTTGTCTTAGCAGTATAAAAAAGAGTCAGTGATATCTATTTTAGTATTAAAGGTCAGCATCCTTTAAATTTTTTTGTTAATGCAATTTCTAGAGACACCATCTGCCGATGAAGCGGAGGTCTACCGGAACTTGCAAGTTTGTCTTGAAATGAGACAGAGTTATGTATTCAAGGAGGCTGTTGCTCCTTGGGTGAAGGAAGTAATCTCTGATCCATGCACCCCAAAGCCAAATCCAAATCCATTTGAATTCACTCCTGAAGGAAAATCTGATGTAAGTTTTTATGTGCAAGAAACACTACCATCACTATCATTAATGCTAGATTTGTGGATATGGTATTTGTTGCTACTACAATTTTATTTTCAGGAATAGATATATGTGTTCTATTACTCGTGATTTCTGCTGATTAACTTCTTCATTGCGTCAACAGCATTATTTTCAGATGGAAGATGGAGTTGTTCATGTATATGCAAATGAAGATTGTAAGCCTGGAAAGCTCTTGTACTTCATTATTTCTTACCTTTATAGTTTATAAGGAATATCTAATTCGTGGTCTATTCACTCTTAATGTCTGCCCCTCCCCCTTACACTTGGACCAGCTATGGAGAAACTTTTTCCTGTTGCTGATGCTACTACCTTTTTCACCGACTTCCATCACATCCTCAAAGTAATAGCAGCTGGGAACATCCGAACTTTATGCCACCATCGCCTAGTGCTTCTGGAACAAGTATATACCTCCCTGCTCGCTTTTCTTCCAGATAATATGATATGTAATTTGGTTATGACACTTGGGTTTTATCCAGAAATTCAATCTACATTTGATGCTTAATGCGGATCGAGAGTTCCTTGCTCAGAAAAGTGCACCTCATCGTGACTTCTACAATGTGAGGAAGGTTGATACGCATGTTCATCACTCAGCATGCATGAATCAGAAGCATTTGTTGAGATTTATCAAGTCAAAGTTAAGGAAGGAGCCTGATGAGGTATTTTTTTGTTTGTATTTCTTTGCTGATGTATGCTTCAGTTCTCTGATTCTCTAGACATCTCCTGATTTTCTTCAGGTTGTGATATTTCGCGATGGAACTTATATGACCTTAAAGGAAGTCTTTGAGAGCTTAGATTTGACTGGGTAAGAAAATAGTGTCTAGGAGTTGGTGTTTGAAAGAGTATGTGATTTGACCTAACTATTAACGAGATTTCATGGTTTTACTCTTCTTTGAAAAGGTATGACCTCAATGTTGACCTGTTAGATGTTCATGCTGACAAGAGCACCTTTCATCGTTTTGACAAATTTAATCTGAAGTACAATCCCTGCGGTCAAAGTAGGCTGAGGGAAATTTTCCTTAAGCAGGATAATCTTATACAAGGTATTCTTGTCATATCTTTCAATTCTTTCTAGTTGGTCCTATTATCACTTTATATTCATCTTCTATAAGATCAAACAGAAGTTGTAGTCTGGTTTCAAAGTTATCAAGTAACTATCCCATCTTACCTGAACTTGGATGTGGGTAAGTATCTGAATGTGTATAGCTACGTTTCTGGTATGGGTATGTTTAACTTTAGCAAATTCAAGTTTTGTCTTGAAGGATGTGCATTAAATATGCATAGCACATACCATGCCATACAACATTCAACTCAGGTGACCTAAGGAAAATAAAAAGTGAGCTAGATATTGGGTAACCCAGATTGTCTTGTCCCAATTGAACTGACGTCCAATTTATTGATGTTATTTAATGATGTTTTATGATTTCTGCTGCAGGTCGTTTTCTTGCTGAGCTGACTAAGCAAGTATTTTCTGATCTTTCTGCAAGCAAATATCAAGTAGGTTCATTCTTGTAACTGATAACTGTTATCCTCTTTCCCCCTGTTTCTTTCTAACATGTCTCATTACCCTCCCGACTATCACTAAAAACTGGTGTCTCTGATAACTTAATTATTGCCAAATGCAGTCTGAAATATCTTTGTGAGCTTGGGGTGACTCTTGTTATGTCTCGGTCCAAATTGCATTGCATAAGTTTACACTGCTTGCAATACAATGTTTCTCTCTGTTGTTATTAAGACATGATCAGAATGATGTTGTATGTAAGGGTACATTTTAGTTAAAAAGAAGAACTATATTTCCCATGGTGGAGGCCTGTCATTTCCAGTTTCTTAATATGCAAAAAGCTCAAAAAGCAGCAAGGTCCATGGGACTTGAAGATGAAAATGGCAATTGAAGCACACACTTCTTTTAAGTAAAACGGATGCTAAAATTGTTATATCAGAGAAAAACCAAACATGTAGTAGTCATATTGTGGTACCTGATATACAACTATGTTGATATTAGTTGTATTCCTCGAAGGTGAGATTCAAAGAACCGACTGCTTCTGATTGGGATCACTTTGTGCCTTATTGTTTGCGCACATACTTCTATCAAGTGTGTGGCCATGAAGCAATAACTCCTCATGTCATATCACTTTAAGCGACAAAGCGATGTCAGAATACACTGGTTGTCTGTCCTTTTCATTTGGCTTCTCTTAATCTTTATCCACTTTGTTGTAGATGGCAGAATACAGGATATCAATATACGGCCGAAAGATGAGCGAGTGGGACCAACTTGCTAGCTGGATAGTGAACAATGAACTCTACAGCGAGAATGTTGTCTGGTTGATTCAGGTATGATGAAATATATGCAATTGCTGGTCAATTGTAAGCATTTTGGTTGTCACGTCTTAACTAGTTGTGACTTTGGATTAGAGCTAGACATTTCTCATGATCTATGCCACACTTTCTCTGGTTACTCTCTTAGGGGGAATCTAAAAGCATATGAGTTCGTTGTGTCTATTTCCAATTAGTTTAGATGATATATGTGCAATTACAAGGAGGCATGTGATTGAGGTAAGATCATGAAGACTGTCTAAATATAATCTTAACCTTCAACCTTAATCTGACTAAGCTAAGATTCCTAAGATTGAAAATTAATATTCACAACTTGGTAGACTTGGATTAGGCTGATTACCTTCTAAAAAACACTTCAGTTATGTTACGCTAGATCGTCTTAATCCATTGTGACTTAGTTTTATTTCTGTCAATAGTGACCATTTAACTTTCATTTGTATGAAGGAATGGATGGAAAATGATCTTTTACTTTATTTGCTGTTGTTCTTATTCTATGCCTTCTTTTTCTCCAGCTTCCGAGACTGTATAACATATACAAAGAAATGGGGATTGTGACATCATTTCAAAATATCCTTGACAACATCTTTCTGCCCTTGTTTGAGGTCACTGTTGACCCAGATTCACATCCCCACCTGCACATCTTCTTGAAGCAGGTATGATTTACTAAACTTTAGAATTATCTTCCTTGTATTTACTGACGGGACATGCTCGGCCAATGTTCGGTTGAGGACTAAAGATTTTGGTAGTCAAGTTCGACTCCGACTTGTGATGCGTATTTTAGGAAGTACCAAGACTGCTCCTATGGTAGTACGTGTTGGGATCGAGTTGGATATGATCAAGTGCTGTTGTATTTGCTATTTATTTTTCCCTTCCCTCTATTATGTGATATCAGGGAAAACATCTACATTTGGCGAATGTAAAGATCTTTGTTGAATACATGATAAAATAAAGTAGATGACCCAAAATATTATTGTGAAGGAAAAAAGTGAATGGTATATAAGGTATAACTGTGGCAGCATGTTTCTTCAATTTCAGTGCGCTGCCTTTGGAATTATTTGCAGTAATCATCCACTTCTTTCTATCCTTTAATCACAATATGTTCTTACTTGCACGTCTTGTTCTGTTATCTTAAAGGTTGTTGGATTGGATTTGGTGGATGATGAAAGCAAACCAGAAAGAAGGCCTACCAAACACATGCCTACACCTGCTCAATGGACTAACGTATTCAATCCTGCATTCTCATACTATGTCTACTATTGTTATGCTAATCTCTACACCCTGAACAAGGTTCGTAAGTTACTTCAGTTCTATTTCTTCCTTTCCCCTTTTATTCCTGTAATCAATCTCTTCCTTCTCTGATTGGAAACGGACAATAGTGCTACAACCTTTTCATAATTATCTTGCATTTGAGGTTGCTTTGGTGATAGATTGGTGAAATGGACAGTGGGAGAATTAGTTTGAATGGACCACTATGTATGAAGTAGTATCTTATTTGCTAAATGAACCTAGCTAAGGCATTATGACTCCATTTGAGTTAGCTCATTAAAAGTAGCTGATAACCATTACTTATGCGTGCTGAAGCTGATTTTATGAGTAAGCAGTAATGTATTTGGATAGATTGAAACTGATGATATATAGGAAGTGTTTTCGGTAAAAAAGTATATTAATGACTGAAATATCCTTAAAGCTAATTAAAAAATACAAGTTCATAGTATTTTTTACATGAAAAGGGTTGTTTGACAAAAATAGCAAGAACTGAGAGTTAATTGAAAGTTGTATATTAAGAAGAGTATTTCAAAGATCTATAAAAGGGCTGTCAGGGATGAAACGTAAAGGTTTATGTCAACCAAAAAGTCTCATTAAGTTTTAAACTATAGTAAGGAGTGACAAACTGATGGATTTTGGTTTACAAGCTCGTGATTGGATAAGCCACTTTTGGTGTTACAAATGCATAGATAAGACAAAAATGTTATAAGATAGTTTGACAAGACTTAAAGCTTTTAAACAAACACCTCGCGGTTTTCTGCTAAATGTGGCCTATTTTCATTGAAATATAATTTTTTGGCACACTGAATATTGGGAAAATACAACCGCATGTAACACAAGAAGTATACAAATAGCTGAAAAACTACTAAAAGATTGGTTTTATACAAATGAAACCCAATCTTCTTTACCTACAAGGGCCTCATGGGTGATTAAAAAGGCCTAAGGATAGACGCCACTCCTAAACCATAAGGATCTATCTTAATCTTTCAAAAGTATCCTGTAGCCTATTTTCTTGCTCAGGACAGCCCATGTAAGGTTAGTGGGCACATTCTAGCCTTGCGGCTTATCTTCTGTTTATCACAATTTTGGCTAAAAGTAGCACTATCAGTGTCTGGCATCATTCAATGTTTCATAAAATGCTGCCGGTACAACATTTGCTGATTGCTTGAGAAAGATGGTGAGAAACACATATTTTTAAGACCATTAAAGTAAAAGGAAGGTTGTTTAGAATCTAGAGACGGTCTGTCTCAGCTATACTTCGAGATAACATTCTATGTCTTTGTTGGTCCTTGTCTTTTATTTTTTGATGTGTATGGAAAAAAAAAACTCAATTGTTATTATTGTATTTCTGTTTGATGGTGTTGTTAAAGGAAGTTGGGATGGTTTCATACTACCTCATTAGCAAATCCATTTTCACACTAGAGGGATTTGGTCCTAGTCTACTATGAATGTGTTGCAAGTTCAGGATCACTGCTCTAGGTTTGTCTACCACAATATTGATAGAGAAATGATTGCTTTACCACACAGATATCTTGTTGATATATTTGCTCTTAACGCTTTTCATATGTTCAGTTCTGACCCTTTCGAAATTTACATCTCAGTTGCGTGAGTCAAAAGGCATGACGACCATCAAATTCCGGCCACATGCTGGGGAGGTAGTCACTTAGGCATATCATTATATTATGTGTTAATTACGAGTTACTTTTGTTTGATGATTAGATGTTTTACTATCTACAGGCTGGAGATATTGACCACCTTGCAGCAACATTTTTAACATCCCATAATATTGCTCATGGTATCAATTTGAGGAAGTCTCCGGTTCTTCAGTACTTATATTACTTGGCTCAGGTAAATGAAGAGATTGAAGTGAATTTTCCTTGGTAAATGTGAAAAGTGTTTTTTTTAGTGAGGCGTACACAACAAAACTCTCTACCCTATAAAGGTAGGAATAAGGTCTACGTACACCCATCTCCCCAGACCCCACTTGTGGCAATATGCTGGTTATGCTGTTGTTGTGTGTGTTTTCTGATTCAGTCATGACCTTTTTTTGTCAGATTGGTTTGGCAATGTCTCCTCTTAGTAACAATTCTTTATTTTTGGACTACCATCGGAATCCTTTGCCCATGTTCTTCTTGAGGGGCCTGAATGTTTCTCTTTCAACGGATGATCCCTTGCAAATTCACTTAACAAAAGAAGCCCTGGTTGAAGAGTATAGTATAGCTGCGTCAGTGAGTATTCTTTGTTCTTGGCTGAAACACTTGATGGTGTCACTTTGTCAAGGGGTTTAATTGTTTTCACCATGCAGGTTTGGAAGTTGAGTTCGTGCGATTTATGTGAGATTGCCCGCAATTCAGTTTACCAGTCTGGTTTCTCACATGCGCTAAAGGTTTGTGTATCTCCAAAAAATTTAATTGCTAATAGCATGGTACTCTGATATCCCAGCTCTCAATATTCACCAAAGCTCGTGCCTTTTTCCAACTGCTACCAATCTCTGCTTTCACCAATTTTCATTAGTCAGTTGATGCACACTTCCAATGTTTGTAGATCCACATGGATGCCTGAAGTGCAATTCATCCAACTGAAATCTAAATCTGATTACATCTGTATCTCATTTGCCTTCATGTTACCTTTCTAAAAAAAACAACATTTCATTGGGGGTACCCTTCTATTCGTTGTCACTGTGCTCATTTTCTGTTTCTTGTTGTTAGGATGAGTACATGGAATATTAAGGTTCAGTAGTGAACTTGTAATTGTTTGATTGCAATCATGTTCTGATTTTCCCTGTTTCTTTTTGATGCTTGTGTTAAGTGTTTTGTTCCTACATATTCCACTAGATGCTTAGTCCCACTGGATTCTGGAGGGAGTATTACAAGAGGGACCAGATCGGAAATGATATTCATAGGGACAAATTGTGGCCTCATATCAGGCTTGAAATTTCCGTGATATGGTAAGTGGTATTCTGTTAGTCTATAATGCTACCTCAAATTCGATCTCTTAGTGGAGAATTATTGGAATTCTGACGTGTATAACTACTTTCTACCGTCATTGCACCTTATGGATGCGGGAATTATGTGTTCTCAAAAGCGCTTGAAGATTGCGTTTCTCCTTGACTAGAATTTATATCTTATGGTGTTGGCAGAAGAGCACTGATCGTTGTTAGTGTTATTCTTTTTTCAGTTGAAAATTGTAAAACAAAATTTTCATACTGTGATGTTTCTATTTATTTGATATTTGGGTTTTAAGATACTCTCTGCTGATACAAATCTTTAGTTTTTTTTAAAAATAGTTAAAACCCTGTATTTAACCTATGAAACATCATTGTTCCTAGATATGGAGGGAGGAGATGCAACAGGTTTATCTAGGCAAGGCTGTATTTCCTTCATTTGTTGACCCATGATGTGCATTGGTAATGCATTTATATCACAGACAAGAGCACAGATTCAGAATATCTGGAGGTAAGGAACAATTAGAAGTTCTTGTCACCAATCATCATGGCTTTATGTATAATATCAACCAATTTTTTCAATTTCTGCAGGCTTGGCCATCCAGCGACTCTAGAAAGCTTCTCCACTATGAGATATATCTAGAATTTGGATGTTGAGGGAAAAATAAGGTTTGATGAGTGCTAGACCTTATCATTTGATGATGTGGTAGTAACATTCAATAAGAGTGATCTATGAAGACCGGTAATTGAGGAAGCAACTGGAGCTCTAGCATAAATAGCACAACTGCAAAGCAATCCAATATCTGAATAAGGAATTATGTATAATATATCCGAATGGTAGGTTAACAAACTTCAGATGCATCGTAAGATATATTCTGAATGTTGCATGGTCCCGTTGTACTATATTGACGTGTTGGCTAAATAAAAAGATCGATTGCACCAATTTTCTTTTCTCTACCCTTTTGGGTGCAGAGTTGCAATGCTGTTGTTTGGGAACAAGGTAGGGTTGGATTGTGATCTGTTTTATGTTAACGTGCTTTTTAGTGCTATTGAGTTGTAGAATCCTTGGCTATATGTTATTTTGCACAAAAGTGAGAGTTTGATGGCTAATTACTAAATATAGTGGCAATTTGGATTATCATGGAATGTAGCATCAAAACATATTCGGGCCAAAAACATAAGTGCGCCATTTAGCAAGTTGTCAAGGATACCTATAAAATTTTTGGTCAAAAACGTCATTGGATGTGTATATTACATAAAATTTATGTGCTTGTTATTTTGGGTCTTGTTTGAATTTTAAAATACCTATCTTTTTTTCCTTTTGGATCAACGCAGTCCATCCAAAAGTGTCATGGTGCCCTGAAATATTTGATAAAAATATGCAGGGATCACATATTACTCAAAATTATGGTTTAATAATACACATAAAGTTGATATAATTTTTCATTTCTATCTTCTGACTTCATTGAATTGAAATGGTAGAACACTTTGTCCTTGCTGACGACCCCAGCCATTAACTAGGTAGTCACGGGCTTCCACACTTTTGTTTTAAACAAAAAACACGTCAGAATCAAATATATCACCCAAAATCCTTGGAGTATAGCACATGTAAAACGAGATGAGAAATTTGAATTTTTTTGTTTCCGACCATCTTTGAACTGAAATGCAGAACATTTTTTTTCCTCCAGACAAACCACACCATTAATAAGGTTCGTCCCACGAGGGTCACATAACTTTCGACCAAAAACGACGTCATGATCACATATATTATCCCCAAAATTCATAACTATATCCATGGAAACGAGAAATTTGATTTATTTCATTTTTTTCTCATTTGAACTTGATAATACGTATGTTTGCTCCTCTGGACCAACCCACACCATCAATGGGTCGTCACAGACACCCACAAAATATTTCGGCCAAAAAAATATTCGTGGCACATATAACCCAAAATTTATAGACTATAGAACATCTAAAATAAGAAATTTGGCATTTTCTATTCCGGACCTTGTGTGAACTATAAAATGCAGCGTTTACCCCTCGAACTAACACACATCATTATTTAGGTCGTTGCCGATGCCTTAAAAAAGTTTCATCCAAAAAACTACTTAATAAAGAATGTAATCAATAATTATCTATTCTAAAGACAAACAATTTATAATACCATATATTTTAGTACATATTGAATTAGGTAGCTTTGAACTAACGCGTGCTATTAAATAAGTCGTCACAGACGCCCATAAAATTATTTAGCCAAAAACACGTCCGGACCATATATCACCAAAATCCTATAGCAAACGTAAATTGAAACATTTGAAACAATTGGATCACGAACACACCCTTAAGTAAGTCCGTCACGGACACTCACCAAATTTTTTAGCAAAAGCACATTGGGGATCACTTATCACCCACCAAAATCCATGGCGCCACAATGAGAAATTTGGTTTAACCTTTTATGAGTCTCGTTTGAACATGAAAATGCATACTTTTACCCCTCCAGACCACTGCACATAATTAATAAGGTTGTCATGGACGTTGACAAAAATTTCAACAAAAAAACACGCTAGGATTACATATCACCCAAAATTAATAGTTTATAACACAAGTAAGATGAAAAAAATTTGTATTTACTTTTTTTAGGCCTTGTTTGAACTTTAAAATGCAGACATTTTTTTCTCCAGACCAACCCACACCATCAATGGGTCGTCACAGACACCCACAAAATATTTCGGCCAAAAAAATATTCGTGGCACATATAACCCAAAATTTATAGACTATAGAACATCTAAAATAAGAAATTTGGCATTTTCTATTTCGGACCTTGTGTGAACTATAAAATGCAGACGTTTACCCCTCGAACTAACACACATCATTATTCAGGTCGTTGTCGAATGCCTTAAAAAAAGTTCCAACAATCCAAAAAACTAACTTAATAAAGAATGTAATGCAATGATTTCTCTTCTAAACACAAACAATTTATAATACCATATATTTTAGACATTTGATTAGGTAGCTTTGATAATGCGTGCTATTAACATAAGTCGTCACATACGCCCATAAAATTATTTAGCCAAAAACCCGTCCGGACCATATATACACCAAAATCCTCAGCAAACGTAAATTGAAACTTTTGAAGAACAATAGATCAAAGGCACCCATGAATAAAGTCCTTCACTGACACTCACAAATTTTTTTAGGCAAAAGCACATTGGGATCACTTATCACCCAAAATCCATGGACGCCACATGAGAAAATTTGGTATCCTATTCCAGACCTTGTTTGAACTTCAAAATGCAGATGTTTGCCCCTTCAAATCAGTGCATACCATTATTAAGGTCATTAGGGACGTTCACAAAATATTTTGGCCAAAAATTCATCGGGATCACTTATCACCTAAAATGCAAATGTTTACCCCCTTTTACAACGCACACCATTATTAAGTTTGTCAAAAATGCATGCAAAGTTTTTTGTCAAAAAAATCATCATCACATATCAACCGCCCAAACTCAGGACTAATCGTACACGTCAACTGACACTTATTCTCTTCTCATTCCCACATTCCCACCTCATTATGAACTTGATAATCCGATTTTTTCCTTCGACGAAATCAACGCCATTAGAAAGTTGTAACAGCCTCCATAAACCCGCATAATGACATATCACCCCTAAAATTATAGAGTTAGCGACAAGTCAAATGAGAAATGTGGTGTAGTTTTTTATTCTTGGCCTCATTTGAAGAAGGAAAGGTCATAATGCAGATGTTTGCCAGTCCGAAAGCTACGCATGCCATAAAAAAACAATGTCTTCTTGGACGCCCACAAAAATTTCTTTAAAAACCTGCCTAATAATAATGTAAATCAATGATTGCCTAGCCTAAAGGCCAATATATATACTACCATATCTTTTAGACCTAATGATTTGGTGAATCCTGAACTAAAAAAAAAAAAAAAAAAAAAAAGAAGAAAAAAAAAAAAAAAAAACAACAACCCCACGCCCCCGTCCCCCCCCCCCCCCACCCCTCCCCCCCCCTACCTACACCCCCACCCCCCACCCCATCTACCCCCCCCACAACCCCCCCCACCACCCCCAGGCTCCCGATGGTGGCCTCCCCCTCCCACACAGATGTCCGGACAGGAAAGATATCCCAGACTTACAAAACTGGGAAACGGCCCACACCACCAGAGAGATACCCAATCCGAACTCACCTGGACGGCCAACATACCTCCCACCGTCCCCGACCCCCCCATCCACTAACAACCTCGCAGACCGATGACCACACATCCCCCAAACCCCAACTACTTCACCCCCACATAATCCCACCCCCGCGCCCCCTACGCTCCCCCCCCCCCCTCCGCGTCCGCCTCCGCCCTCCCCTCACCCCTTCCCGCTCCGGTTGCGTGCACACTCACACAGCCCACCGCCCCCCCCCCCCCCTTTACCTCCTCCTCCACCCCCCACCCCCCCCCCTCACCCATAGCTCCCCACCCCCCCTCGCGCGTTGGTGGCCTTGAATAGGTTATCAAGAATGTTCATCGTCAAAAAAACAACTCAATCAATTCTCATATGAGGAAGTGGCACGTCCTTCTCACGCTAACCATTACCGAGTTAACTACTTACAACTGTCCACCATTCAAACTGGGACGGAAGGGGCATTCTCCGTTGGACCAGGTTTCAAAGCCTGTTGTAAGAATCAATCAAAATATTGAATCCTACCATTTTCTGTCATTATCTCCTTTTTGATGATTCCAAACCAAACAATTCCACATGTTAATTATCATTTCATATCCATTATCGTTCAACCTCTCTCCGTTCCCTTGTGTTTCATATTCCCTCTGTCACCAATACCCTTAACGCACATGCAATATATTTTCCTTTTTGGCATCTTTAAAAAGATAAACAATAAATACTTGCAATATGTTAAGCAAATAGTAGGGAATTCATAGTCATGAGCAACACACTACAAGGAAAACATGCAATACAGAGAAATAAAAAACATAACATAATAAGGCATTTCATTAGGATAGGTTAAGTATAACAAAACTATCTGTTATGAAAATAATAACACGAAGAACACTATGCCACTGAAAAACAAAAACATAGAGAGAACTTTTTTAGGAGGGGAAGGAATCATTTTCACTACTTTTTAATCACGAGACTAAATTTTTTACTATGTCAAGACGTGGTCAATGTATCTCACAATCAAATTAGACTTTATATACAAGTGTAATGTTCATGAAAGGTTGTCCCACATTGATAACTCCCTTGCTAAGGTGAGTCCTACCCCTTTTATTGGGTAGTTCAATAGATAAAAGACAATTTCCTCTTCGTCTATACTAGGTTTAAATTGTCTGATTACAAATACTTTGTCCCATTTCGTTGTCCAGCCTTAATAAATCAAGACACCAAATATAAATTATATTTTCCTTATTTACCAACTTGCCATTTAATTTTTTAAAGACTTTCACATTTGGTGGTCTTTTAAATACCAACGTTAACATAAAAATGCTTCCAAAAAAATCAATTCGCTCACAACCATAATATCCAAGAAGAAAATCAATACAATTCATTAGAATTCGTTGCAAACCTTTGTGGGGGTTTCCTCTGGTCCTCAGCAAAGTCCGATCGTTCTTAGTCGCAATCACATAAAATCAATCCACAATCAACTTTTATTAGCTGTTTCCACAAATCAACAACAAAACTCTTGGTAGTTGATAGCGTAGCAAATTGATCACAATGCGTCTAATTATTAGAGTGATAGTCACTCGTCAGACTACCACGGTCCCCAAAGATATAGCAATGGAAATAGTAATACCATTCAATAACCTCATCGATAAAGTTAACAATAAGTCATGCAACTATTATTTCCAAACTCCATTAACACTCTATGTTCTTTTGCCATAAAACATAATCTTATTTTTTAATTCTAAATTTTGTCGGGATAATCTAACCTCTATTGAATCTTCTCTCTTCGGTTCTCTCAATTATTCTTTACGGATCGTATACATTGGGTGCCTCTACTGCGAGGGGTGAACAGAAATGGTTGCATGAGTGATCATTGGGTAGTGCAAAGAGTTCTCCTATGTGCAATGTAGTTGTTCCTCTCAAGGGCCCCGTTTGGATTGGCCCTCATAACAGCATTTTAAAAAAGTACTTTTGCAAGTGCTGAACTTATTTTTTAAAATAAGCCAGTATGTTTTTTGATAAAAGTGTCTGAGTTTTATGTCAAACGTGAAAAGGGAAAAATGGGAAGAAAGAGATGTGAGGGTTAATGTTGTAATTTGGAGTTGAATAAAAATATTAAGGGCAAAAAGATAAAAATGTGGTCCAACTTAAAACAACTTATAAGCTTAAAAAAACATCACACCCTACCCCCTTTTAACTTGTGCTTTAAATTTAAGTTTTTTTTTAACTCAAATCATTATTTTGAGTATGTCCAAACATTAAATAAGTCAAAACCCAGCTTTTGAGTCCAATTTGACCAGCTTTTAAGCTGTCAAACAGACTCTCAATCTATGACATCGATACTTAGGACATCATAATAACCATGTTTTGAATAAGATTTTGCAAAAGTTTATATTCTTGTTTCTCATTCTAGGAACATTTAAAGTTATAAATCATGTTATACATTCAAATAAAATGCACATGCTGTCATTTTATGAAAATTCTTTGCGAAGTCAAAAATCATTGCACTTTATAGTGATTTATGGGGTCCTATTTCATTAGTTTTACACACTTGATGAAAAGAAGATATTACGTTTCATTCATTGATCATCTTTGTAAATACATGTGGTTGTTCACTTTAAAATCAAAAAACGAAGTTCTGGACATTTTTCTAAATCTGCATCCGTTGCTTGAAAAATGAATTCAAACATAAATTTTAGTTAGTAACCATGCTGTGGATGAGCTTTTCAAGTTTGTCCATCTAATCTAAAAGAGTACATGTATGTGGGACACACTTAGTTTCACCTCCATATACACCGCAACAAGTTACTCGAGTTGAACGCCGACATACATATGTTATTGAGTCTGTCAGAACTTTATTACATAATTCCTCATACCATCATCTTTTTGGAGTTTTGCTTGTCATCAAGTTGTCTATCATATAAATAGACTAATCCACTCCAAGGTTGAAAGATAAGTTTCCATATGAGATTCTATTTTAAGATGCACCAAACTATGATTTCTTTCTTTAAAGTTTCGATTGTCTCTGTAAATCCATGACTTACAAAGACTTATGCTAGTTAATACATTAGGATAATCCATGTGTTTTAGTTAAATTTTTCCTCAATAAATTGATTGCCAACCAATAGTTGATCCATAAAGTCTAAAGTTTATTTTTCTAGAGATGTCCTATTTTTTGGAAGATAACCATTCCCTTTTGAAATATAGAAGGTTTATCATTTGAATAAATATAAAAAACACAGCACATTTATCTTGGGAGTCAACTGTTTGGAACAATCTTTCCAACGGATTAATCATTTGGGATTCAAATTTTGTTATCAGCTTTCGGATCTATTGTTTGTCGCTATGCTAACCGTATGTCATTCATTCTCGCGTCTCCTCTCCACGCCACGACCCACGTTGCCTCCGTTGGCTCAGGTTGATAAGTCTTAATTCTCACAGATGTTTTGATAATATCCTCACAAATGCAGGGACCCAATCTTCTGTAGAGTATGTCCGTCCAGGTCCATATGCAATACAACTGGAAAGTTGTCCGCATCAAAAGTTGGTGAGGTCGTCAGTGTCCTACAGCCCCCCAATAGACAACGTAGTGGGTCTGATTGTCTATACAATCTTGATGTTTGATAAGTTCAAGAATGAACAAACAACAAATTACTCATTCATACAGCACCAGCATAATTATTCAAGCTCATAGATTGTCAAATTACTTCCTAAACTAGTTGTAACTTTGATTGCTTATATTTGTGCTTATATCATAGGATTCATTTCACTTGCGATAGAAATTTTTCAACCTTGAGTGAATTATTGTAAGAATTCAGTTGAGAGGAATTTTGCGTCTTACGTCAAAGTATATATTAATCAATTGGGTTAGAATAATGGACAATGCAGGCATTGGTTTGGATCATTGAGTAGTAGTGTATTACTCATAATAGAGCTTAAAAGGTTAATCTCGTGTGTATTATAAACTGGGTTTTACTTTGGCTTGTGAGTTTTAGTAAAAGCAGTTTGAAAATTTTGTGAGACAGGTCGTGGTTTTACTGTCTTGAGCATGGAGGTTTCCATGTAAAGTTGTGCATACTATCTTTACTTTGAGTATTTTTTTTATTCATCGTATTGTGTTAGGACCCTTCAACTCTCAACGTACGTCAAGGTATAAACATTCCATCAATGGTATCAGAGCTTACTTTTTATTTGGGTTATACAAAGAAAGAAAAGAGCTTAAATAATGCTGCTCCATCAACGTGGAAGAAAGTCAGTCAACCACAAGACCTCATTTTAATAGATAATTTTATGGTGTGGAAGAGTCAAGACACGACTACACAAGTGCTGAACTACTAAGATGTGCGACGTTTATTCTTGAGACCTTACCTTTTCCACCAAAGATGTGATAGATGGAGAGATAAATAAGGTGATTCCCGAAACCTGAAACAAAATAAATGAAATCGACAGGAAAAAAAAGAAAAAAAAGAATAGAGAAGAACATAAAACACAAAAAAAAATTGTATGTGAATCGCTCAGATGACGTACAACGGAAAATCTGCTTTCAGAAACAGCATAAGAGATTATGGAAATGTCTCAAACATTGCATGACGGAACACCAAGTCAAAGAAGTCTAAGGTCGATATGCTAACAACTCATTCTGTTTGAAGGAAGGTGTAACCATTCACGAAATGCATACAAGATTAACTTCCATAACCAACAAACTAAGATTTTTTTATAAGCCTATTCAACCAAGCAAAGAAGTTCAAAAGATTTTAAAGGTGTTTCCAGGTCATTGGTGAGCAAAATGCATGATTTCACTCAAGTAAGAGATCTGACAGTTCTCACCATGGATGAGCTGATTGGAAATATTCAAATCTACAAGTTGAACAGAAAACAGGGGTCAACCATGAATGAGGGAAAGAAGGAGACATCACTGGACCTTAAAATATCTTCAAATAATGGAACTGATGAAGAGGATGAAATGACATACATCACTATAAGGTTCCAGAAGATAATCAAGAAGCATGGAGGCTTTCAAAAGAAGGTTCGACTAGCAGAGCAACAAATGCAAATGATTTTTGTCATAAATATGGGAAACCTGGTCATTTTATTAAGAATTGTCCAAGCTAGAAGTAGGAAACTCAAGACTTTAAACCTCGGAGAAGGGACCAAGTCTTAGACTATGCCAAGAGAAAGGCTCATGCTGATCAACTAGTGATGAAAAACTTTGCTATTTGGTACCTCTAAGGGCGGGAAGCATAAATGCAGTAACTTTGAGGTTGAGCTAGAAGATAAATTGAAGGTCTCTTAGTCCAAGTTAGTTGCCTCCCTTGAAATAAACTCTTAGTGAAGAACATATTTAAGACCAAAGAAGAGTTTCACTCTCCGACACCTCAAAACCCCTCAAATGGACCTGATACATTTAATCCCTTTCTAAGCTTACCATAACCGATCTCACTCCAAAAAAGCTTTAGATTGTAGACCAAATAGAGGCCTCTCTAAATCTCCCACCAATAAATAATGTTCTTTTTCTTACCATCTTAATGTGTAACCCATTGGGGCAGAATGCTCATCTGAAAGAAAAATGCGAGACACTAAAAAGAGTAAAGAAAAGGCAGGAGAAGTTTCTCAAATCGAGAATTTTTTTTGTAAAAGAGAAAATGGTACCTGGTCCCAGATACTATTTTAGCAAGAATACTTTGCCCCAGTGTACATGAAGATTTCTCATTATTCCATTTGACAACTTTTGGGAACTCCCTCTAAAGTGGGTTCCTAAGTCTAATAAGTAATTCTTGTGCTGAAGAGATGAAACAGTCAGTGTTGGTACATAGATAGAGTATGCACAAGGCACATGACTGGAAACACTCAAAACTTCCTCTCTTTGAAAACACATCAGGGCGGTGGTGTGTCATTTGGTGGTGGTAGAAAGGTTTCATTCTTGGAATTGAAAAAATAGGAAGATCAACAGATTATTCCATAGACAATGTACATTATGTGAATGGTTTGAACTACAATCTCTTAAGTGCATCTCAAATTTGAGATAAGGGAAATGAAGTTAAATTCTTGTCTGATAGGTGTTTTTTGGCGTGCTAATTTGTGGTAACTAAAAATTGTTTTATCTGCAAAATTCAAAAATATGTTATGTTGCAGTCTTGCTCCAAGCGAAGTGACAACCTTTCATTTAATAAGAGTGCTTAAGCCTGAAATGGAAATCTAATGGATAGGCAATTGGGAATGTTGATTCATCCGTGCTAAAAAATCTTATTGCAGAGGACCTGGTCCGTGGAAACAAACGAGATCATCCATCAAAAACCAAGAAGGGTGTGAGCACAACCAGACCCCTAGATGTACTCCACATGGATCTATGTGGACCTATCTAAGCAGAGGAGGTAAGAAATATATTCTGGTAGTTGTTGATAATTTCTCCAAGTTCACCTGGAACATGTTTTTACGGACCAAGGACGAGACAGTCTGACTATTGATCACCTTCGCCAGGGTAATTCAACTGAAGGTAAACTTCAAGATAGCTAGCATAAGATCTGATTATGGATGCAGATTAAACATCTCTTAGGTCCCCATCCTCAAATATTCCAAAGAGAAGTAACAATAAAAAAACTACCTCAAAGTTCAACCTGCTTGAGGCAAAAGTTCTCGATACTCTCATGAGCACAAGTATGAAACTTGATTGGGATGAAAAAGGAGTTTATGTCAATCAGACCATGTATAGAGGATCATGGGTCCCTCACTCTTTAACCTGCGACTACAAGCAGCCGGCCGACCATAGTCCTTCAATGTAAAATGTGTGCCCGATCCAAGGCACAACCAAATGAATCACATTTTAGGGCAACCAAGCAAATATTGAGATACTTAAAGGGAACATAGGACGTCGTCCTCTTCTACCCTTCATGTTACTCTTTTGATATAACCAGTTATGCTGATACTGACTATGTAGGTTTTCTTGTTGATCGAAAAGCACGCTAGACATGGCTCATTTTCTAGGATCAACACTGATTTCATGGCGTATCAAAAATCAAAAATCAGTAGCCTTATCCATAGTAGAAGCAAAATATAGGGTTGCTGCTCATGCTACGCTCAACTCTTATGGATCCAGCAACAACTCGAAGACTAGTGTTCTCACATATATTATTCCCCTCATAAGCGACAAAACTAGTGCAATGAACATCACCAAGAATCATGTTCAACATAAGAGGACTAAACACATAAATGTGAGGCATCACTTTTTGAGGGATAATGTTGAAAAAAAAATGTGTGATGAAATTTTGCAAGACAGAAGACCAACTGATTGATATCTTTACAAAGCCTTTAAGCAAAGAAAATTTTGTAAAAAATCGAGTGAAGCTTGGGATGTACAAATTGACCTGATTTCATGACCAGTTTGCATGAAGTTCCTCATTCTGATTATGTTAAGAGGGGCATGTATCCATGCAGGTTATTTTGATTTTCGTTTGAGAATTCACATATGGTACCTTATTGCAGGTACACACTCATGGCATGTTGGCTAGAGGGAAAATTAACACATACATCCAGCGCCATATAAAGAAAAGGACTTGGTTCCCTAAAGGTTAGTATCACTTATGCTACACAGTTATCTGTAAAAGGTCACTGCCACAAGTCCTTCCCCCGTTCATCGTTTCAGTTTTAGATGTCCTTTCATTTTAAATTCAAATATCACTACTATCCAGCGACTTGATACATTTCTTATATATAACCCCTTAAGTGAATTCAAACATCCTAATCTCTTCCTATTTTTCTACGAATTTACTAGTTGTGTTAGTCTATATTACCCTCGCTTCAGAATGTCTAATTCTTTTCACTTTTAAAGCTTCTTATCTCCCAAGAAATTGAAAATCCCTGTTCATTTAAATTTCTCAATTCCTCCCTAGAAGAATCTCCCTCCACACCAGTCTATGGTGTTGGTGAGACTGGAGAATCTAACACACCCCACACTGAAGTGGTGGCGTCTCCTTCTTTTCTATCTAGGGAAATCTTATCGTGTTCTCCCGTTTTAGTTCTATCTGGTGAGAAATTTGAAGACTCTTAGTCTCAGTCAGTTGTGAAGCCCAATCTTGGAACAACCTCTGAAGAACTTGAACTTGCATCAAGTTCTCCCTCAGAGTAGATGTTCAACCAATCTTGTTGGAACAAGAGTCGAGATCGTTGGAACAGGTTCCCCTCCGTGCCCAACCCATGTTAGACCAAACTTTTAAGTCTTTTAACATCAATAGTAATGGGGGGAAGAAGAAACTCCGTTGATTTGGCGTCGAAAAGAAGTTAGAGGTGCTAATGCCTCAACATTGGCTATCACAAATCTAGGAGAAATTGATGATGTTCTAAACTCGAAAAAAAACCTGCTGAGTCTGAGCAAGAAAGAAAAAGAAAGGGAGAAGGTAAGAAGGTAAAAACTCATAAACAGTGGGACAATAAAAGATATGCTACAAGGGGAGAGGTGCATAATATGATGGGAATTGGCATAGTAGCAAATGAAATTCAAACGGAAAGAAACAGGAAGAGACGGTCTTGTGCCTGAGGCTCCTACCTCAACTCTTCTTAGGGTCTAGTGAGACTGAATTTGATGATATTGTTGTAGTTGTGGCTAAACGAAAGAAGGAAGTAGAGATTGAGGGTTGAATCAAAAAGGGGTCACAAGTCAATTGTAAGATTTATGTCTGATCTATAAAGAAACACATCGAGTCTTTTCTTTATGTACAAAATACACGAACATAGGTAGACTTAATTGTGTGACTTGTAAGTGAAGTCTATATTCATCAAAGTTAGTTAAGATAGTGGGAAATGAAGGCATTCCTTTAGCTCGGTCAAGTAATAAGGTTATTACTTGTAGTAAGATTAAGAGTTTAATCTCGTGTGATGTATTTGATGTTTGTTTTTACTTATTTCTATATATAAGGGAAAACAATTAGAAATCTTATGAATACATGTCGTGATTTTACTCCCTTAAGCAAGGAGATTTCACATAAAAACTTTTTGCCTTTACTCTTTTTTGAAATTTCTTTTACTGTATTCTAGTATACCTTCGACCTGGTACTATAGCACACTGTGAGTTAGCACATCTCAACAACTGGTATTAGAGATTGAACTTTCTAGTTAACTAACATCAAGGAAGGATCCTACGAAGATGGTTTCTCCACCAAGGTTGGAAGTAGGTCAGTCGACCACACGTCCCCCTTGCTTTAATGGACAGTAATATGGGCGGAGAAAGACTAGAATCCATGACTATATCATGCAAAAGATAGTGAACTTTTGGAAATGATTCTTGATTGTCCTTATGTTCCTACTAAGGATGTTAAATAAAGAGATTTAACTCATGTGGTACTGGTTTGTGGGATTTAATCTAATGAATACAACAAAATCTCAACATGTGAAACAACAAAAGAAATTTAGGATTGCTTGAAGACATCCCACGAAGGAACTATCCAAGTGAAGTAATCAAAAGTGGACATGCTTACCACTCAGCATGAGAACTTCAACATGAAAGAATAAATGATCATTCATAAGATGCACACCAGATTAACTTTTATTACCAATGAGCTTCGATGTCTCAGTGAGCCTATACATCCAAGGAAGCAAGTTCGAAAGATTCTTTAAGTCCTTCTGAAGTCATGGGAGAGTAAGGTATATGATATCATTAAAGCTAGGTACATGAAGACTCTCACCATAAATGAGGTTATTGGGAAACCTTCAAACTTATGAGCTACACAATTAACAAGATCTTTCTAAAAGAGAAGGAAATAAAGACAAGTCCCTAGCACTATAGGTTTCCTAGAAGATGATGAGAGATGGCCTATCTGACTAGAAGATTTCAAAAATTAGTCAACAAACATAAAGGTTTCAGAGAAAAGAAAGCTCAACTCGATCAGCAAATGCAAATGATCTTTGTTACAAGTGATGAAAGCTAAGACACTTATTGAGAGAGTGTCCAAATCACAAGCTAAAGTACAAAGATTATGTTAAAGGAGATGGAGAAAAATGTAGGACCAGGTCCTGATAATTCAAGGAGAAAAGTAATTATTGATCAGATGGTAAAAAGAACCCTTTTTGTATAAGGTACTTCCTCCATTGACTCAAATGAATCAGATTTCCATAAAGATATGTCCATGATGGAGTAAGTATGTGTGTGTGTATATATATATATCTACACACACACATACTTACTCCATCATAAGGTTAAGAAAATTTGTGTCCCAAGCATATGAAATAAATGATAGAATGATGGCTCTGTACATTGATTTTTTGCAACTTATGGAAAAGTCAAAAACCACTATAAATGGTAAAAAGAAGATTAGTGATTTTGAATTGGATCTAGAAGAAGAATTAAACAAATCTGAGTTAAAACTAGTTGTTGCACTAGAAATAAACTCTCAGTTAAAAATGGATCTAGGTCAAGTTAAAAAGGAATTGAACAAATCCTTAAAATGGACTAACTCTTCAAAGATCTGTACAAACCTAGACAATAAGATATACATCAGTGGGAAGGGTCTATGATGTAGGAAGACAGAGCCTCCTAACAATCCTCACAACAAGTATGTGTTTGTCTTTTATAACTTGTTTTGCACTCATTGTTGTAGGGACCAATCTGATGTAACGACCCTTCAAAAGAATAAGTGAAATTAAAGCCTAACTAATGAGTGTGTGATTTTATATTTAGGTTTGAGGGTGTTTACAGTTATCCCGAGCTATGATTAAGGAGTTTAGGGCTTAAATGTCAAGGTACGACTCCCCAAGGACCACCCTAGGGGTCCTTGAGGAGGACACTTAGTCTAACCCCCAAGATCCCAAATAACCTTGAAGTTGGCCAAAATGAGATGAACCACGAAAGGGGTTCACACCCGGTAGGTCCATCCACTGTCCGTGGATGGACTTCACGTGTCTGACCCCCATTAGCCAAGCTACTGCCCAAGACCACATACCAACAGCACGGACCATTAGTGGACGCACGGTACGTGAGTCTAGGGCGTGAGTCACTGCCTGTTTTGCTGTCAAAAACTCGGCCAAGGTAAGGTCTATTCGGTAATTGCCTAATTTATTATTTTAATTTAGGGGCGGTTATTTTAGGTTTATTAAGATGTTTTAAGAGTATTAAAAGTTTAAAACACTCATTTAGATTTCATTACTCAAAATGGAACCTCCCATCCCCTCCAAAAGTTCTCTCTCTGGAAACCCCCATTGGAGGCGAAGATTTCAAGCTTCCAAGGTCAATTATTCAAGTTTTTCAAGGGATTTTTGTGGGATTATTGTCGTAAAGATCTGTTAGATTTGATCCTTGTCTAATTTTCAATTCAAGGAGCCATTTCAAAGTGATTTCAACTCTTCGATGTTTCTCTAAAAACCCTAGTTTTCAATCTTGGCATGGATTCGATTCCAAACGATTTTTAAAGGCTTTATTGCATTGATTTATGAATTAATTGTGGATTAAATATGAATTACCAAATTCTTTAGTTGTGAATTGTGATTGGGAAATGATTGAATTATGTAGTATATTGAATTGATTTAAATTTATATTGATCTAGTTGATTGAATCATGTCTCTATAATGCCTAAATGAAGTATTCTAGGGTTTTTTGGTGACTTGTGATCATGACCTTGATACGACAAGTTATGATCTAATTACATGTTGTAGTAGAATTGTGCTTGAGTTATTGATCTGAAAGGTCATCCTCACATACACACACTCATGAATGACGAATGAATGAAGTTTTTATGATTATGTTGATGATGATGGGTTGACTTAAAGGCTATTCTCAATTGAATTCTAATGAATGAAAATGATATGTTGTTAAAGGACTTTCTCACAATATGAGTATTCTTAGTTGAAAGACTATTCTCATCTTTGAATCTATGAGCTTTGGATGAATGAATGGTGAGTTGAGATAGATGCCCTCACGTAAGTTGAGGTGGTAATCTAGTAACAATCTTTTATCCCATTATAATGACTAATGTAATAAATGTTAAGTACTCCGTGGGGAATAATGTTAAGCACTAAGTGGATAGTGGTATGAGATGGGATCCACATGGGAGAGTGAGGGGGATTTCTTTGTAGCAATCTTTGGCTGGATGATGTCCTCACGTAAGTAGAGGCGGGTATCTTGTCGAAAAAATTCCCTTCCTATACTACGTGTCCACATTAGGCATTAGTGATCCCACTAAGTTATAAAACAATGGTTCTACCTTAGGCAAGTAGGAATCCCTCATTTGATGAGGATGACAACGAGATTCCATGAATTGCTCACATGGTCTATGTCAGTTAAGGCTTATCCCCTAAAACTAATGTTAATTAACTATGGCTTCTTAAGAATGCACTACTTAGTGTGGGTGGTCGCATGTGACATCATCTATGCATTGCACAAGTATGCTTTGAGAGTAGTCATAATGTGTTTCTTTGAAATGTTAAATGAAATGAATGTGCTCTTATGATGATACTATTTAGAGTGTTGATTTAATGTCTAATGAATGGAGGTGCCCTTAACTAAGTTAACTAAGTTAATGAAGAAAGTTGACTTATATGCTTAATGAAATGATGTATGTCTTACTTGGATTATATTATGAGTTACTTCCTTACTTGACTTAATGAATATGAACGTGTCTTGTCTATGATGGCTTCAAGGAGTACTTAGTGTGAGTATATTACGGGATGCTACTTATACATTGTACAAGTATGTCTAAAGGTTATCTTAGATGATGGTCCTAATGAGATGATATGACTTATGTAATATTTATGTCTCTTATGATTGATATTGTGTAGAGATCAAAAGCTTGAATGGTAAGTTCACTTTGGTGACCTTATAGTGGTACCTAGTGTGGATAGTGGTATGGGACGCTATTCATACATTACACAAAGTATATCTTAAGGGTTAATTGAGGTGAAGGCTAATGTGAAGGTAATGGCTATATGTTGATTATGTCCTAATGTAAATATATGATGTGTATGTTGGTTATGTTTGGATATTATGCCTCTTATGCTTTTGTTCATAAAGTTTTATCAAATTGACATATGCATGGATTTCAAATAAAAGGTCTATTTTAAGCATGTTTTTGCATGGCTATCATACTTAGTACTTAATTGTGCTAACCTATGCTTCTCTTATTCTACTACAAGTTGTAGGTCGGGCCTTTGAGTGCTTTCTCTCTAATTGAAGCTTGGATTTGAGATTCTTCCAAGACTTGGTATATTCTCATAGATTGAGGACAAGTTCTTGAAGTTCATTATCTTTTATTGTAATAGACTATGTCTAGTTTTGTTTAAGACTTCCTATTATAAAGGGCTTGAACCTATTTTTAGTTTTCAATGTCTTGTTTAGATGGCCATTGAGATGGTAGACTTCCTCTATGTTTTAAATGAAGTTTAGGAATATATGGTTTTAAATAAAAAGTTTTAATCCCATATCATTTTCCTTATAATTGAATATTATGAATGTTATGGGGCTTGTATAAGGATCTTCTGAGTCTTGTACGTCGTGTCGTGTCTAAGGTGTAGACTCATGGCTTGACATCTGAAAAGGAATTGTGATCTTTAAGGAAAGTCAATGAAAACTTGAAGAAGTTCTCTAAACTAAAAGAAAAAAAAAATAACCTATCAAACCTATCAATTCAATGAGAAAAAAGTTGCCTCCTTGGACCAGACCGGAGAGATTCTTATCAAGCCCTTGTCTAGTTTTTAGGTTCTCCACCTCAAGTGGATTCCTAAATCTAACAAATCATTTTTTATCTCTAGGAGGGAGGAAGTAGTCAATGTTGGTTTGTGGACAGCGGATGCTTCATGCATATGAATAGAGAAACACATTACTTTTCTCTGTTGAAGCACACCAAGATTGTGGTATGTCATTTGGCAATGATACATTCTTGGAATGGGAAAATTCGAAAGTATGTGGAGCATTCCATAGATGATGTTTACTATGTGAATGGTTTGAAGTATAATTTGCTCATTGTTTCCCAGATCTGTGATAGGGAATTGAAGTTAAATTTTTGTCCAACAAGTGTGTTGTTACCAATCTCATCTCTCAAAAGGTGATAATAATTGCAAAGAGGCTCAAGAATATATATATATATATAGCAGACTTGGGCTCAATAATAGGAGATAATCTTACATGTCTTAATGTTCAAGCGACAGTGTTGATCTATGTCACATGAGGCTTGGTCATGTAAGTGTGTTACTTCTGAATAAACTTGTCTAAGCAAACCAAATCCTGTTTCAAACAGAAGAAAGGTGTAAGTACAACCGAGTCATTGGAATTCTTCATATGAATCTATGTGAAGTTGTAAAAATTCAGAGAAGAGGTGGAAAGAAGTAGATTCTGGTGATAGTTGAATATTTTTCAAGGTTCCTACGAACCAAAGATAAGACAGCTAAAGTGTTGAGACTCTTCAGTTACATTTAACAAATAGGAAGCCAACAAAGAAAACTCAGAAGAAAAATTAAGTCAAAAAAATCAGTAAGAGGAAGGATTCAAAGGAGGCTTATATTGACAAAAGACTGCATCCACATAGGGACTAGGTCTCCCTGTTATAAAAGGCGAAGGGAATACAGTGGAAAGAAAGAATTGGACCCCTCAAAACCCATTATGTGTTGAATGGAAGAGTTTTTTATCTCCAAACCAGGTATGTGTTACATAGTAGATATTGTAACGTTGCACGACTACGATCACTTGTTTGAATTGCTAGCACCTTATTTCCATGGAACTTATGCAAGATGTGGACATAAACTTAAGTGAGGAAGTTTTGGGCATCATTTTGGATGTGCCCTCCCTGCAAACGAACTAGGTCGATGGATGGTTGTAAGCCATCTAAGGATTTGTTTATATTCAAACACAAACGATTATTCGTCAAAGAAGTATGATATTTTGTTGGAGAACTCAAATTAAGGGACCTATCAAGGGCTATTCTAAGTGATTTTGTTGTTTTAAATGCTTGAATGTATACTTAAAGATTCGCTCTCATATTACACATCGACTATTTTCTTTGTGTTGTACCAAATACAACAACACAATTACAGTTAATTGGGGTCTTGTAAGTCAAGTGTCAGATTAATTAGAGTTAGTTAATATAGTTTGTAATGGAAGCTAACATGGATTGCTTGTTTTTAAGTAATAAAGTTATTACTTGTAGATGAGATACGAGGTGTTTTTAATCTCGGTTCTTGTCTTTGGAGTTTGTTTTGTATTGTGGTGTTTGTTTGTTGTGTTTTTTGTTTTGGGTTGTATTTGCTTTGTGTTGTCTTTTGTGTGTTGTTGTTTTTCGTGTTTTTGTATTTGAAGTTTGTATTCACTTATTGCTTGATACTAGTGAAATGAAAACAGTTGAAAAGTATAGGTCGTGGTTTTACTTCCTTGAGTAAGGAGATTTTTCCACTTAAAAACCCATTGCCTTTACTATTCTTCGCAATTTCTTTCACTGATTCCGGGTATACTTCGACCTTTCTACCCCTCCTCCTCTTCTCGGTAGCCTGCCTCGTTATCGGCCTTCCAGTGTACTAAAGCAAACTGTGAGTTAGCACATCTCAATAATATGTAATGTTTTTTTTTCTTTCAACGGTTGTAATTTTTTCTCAGTATATGCAAGTAAGTAGTTCATAAATCACTAGCAATCAAACTAAAATGTCATCGGAAAATAGTTAAATAAATTAGGCTTTCAACTAATTTAATACACATGTTTTCTAAGAAGAGTCTCTTATAAGAAAAAATCAAGCCACGTCTTTTGCATACGTGAAGATAAAACAAAAGAAGTCTCCTAGTCTAATGTTGTAGGGTTATGATATGTATTAGTACTAACCATTGTATCTGTAGATCATGAATTGCATATGTTTTAATATTACTTGATGTTATGTAATCATTTATCTCACAATCATACAAATTCAAGAATAAGGTCTGTGTACGTTCTACTTTTTCAAGACCCCACTTTAGGTAGTACATCAGGCATGTCGTTATTAACGTTAACGTTGCATCTCATATCATTTTTCTCTATAAGAATGGCCATTAAATTTCTATTAACTTAATCTTAGTTGAGGACTATGGATAGATAATCTCAAAAATTTTGTGTACTTGACTACATGTATATATGATGTTACACACACATTCTTGCAATCTTAAGATGATTTAATTAGCTATATACTTATTGTTTAAAAAGCTCTTTGCATCTTGCACCTATGCAATATAATCATAGAAAATTGATATGAATGTGTGTGGCATTTGATGGTTAACTCATTAAATATTTTTCTATAATAAATGTTGCAAACAAAAAAAAGGTTATCATGTTCGTAAGATAGAGGCAGAGCAAACGTTATGGATAATTCAAATTTATTTTTCACCCCCTTCAAAACATCCCCCCCGGACGCTTCTCCCTCAAACCCCCCGCCTTCCCTTCCTCCCTAGCCCTTTTCCCACCCCCCCTATGTAGTTAAGCTCCTACAGTTATTACCATGATTATTAAATCATTTGACATTTTAAGTTGGTGATATTATTTGTTTTAGTTTTAAAAAGAAGAAAATAAAGTGAAACTGTGTCTTCAATACTTTATCATTTGGATTAATTAATCCCAAAAAATATGGACAATTGAAAATTTTCAACTGTATTAGAGTTGAGAAATATATACTTTTGATTATTTTTGAAAACGGACAAGTTGCTTACTAAAAATACCATTAAAGTAATTGAAAATGGTATAAAATTACCCTTAATCCACCTATTGGCTCCAAATACCATGTCATCCAACTTTGTGTTCAAAATTGATCACTTTTAAATTGTTTTAACATTAAATTCGAAATATTTTTTAAAATACTTGGCGTTCAATTATTGATTATAATTATTAATTTATAAACCACCCCCACACCCACTCAGTACGAACTAAACCTCACCAATAATATCCAATCATAATATCAAAATCGTCCTAAACCACTACTAAACACGATGAATTATAGATTCTATAAATGAGATTCAAAATTATTTGAGTCGAATCGGAAGCCCCAATTAAATTTTAGGTTGAGCGCTTATTTAGGAGGACACTTTCTTTCCAAAATAGAATTAGAAATTTATGATAAAGGAATAAAGAAGTATACATCTGAATTGATTAGCACTTTTTTAATGGAGTAGAATTTTATAAATATTTATGAGTTGTTTTAAAATTTTAATATATTATAACATCACATTTAATTGAGAAGTAAGAATAATTAAAATGGACAAAGTCAGACTTTTAAGTTTATGGTGATTTTATTTAGCCCCCTTGAATGATGATAATTAATTCCTAATTTTAAAAAACACTCAATTGGCAGTAGTTGCATACTAATGTACGGTTTCAATTAAGTTAGCGGGATTTAAATAATGGGGGGGGCGGGGGGTGGTAGGGGGGTAGTGGATTAATTTAAAATTATACTAAAAGCAAATTATAACCTATTATGTTGAAGCGTCACGTATTTAAAAAAAAAAAATAGTTTAAATATAAACCGTTAATAAGTGCGTCAATTTTGAACCAACAGGTGGAATGACAAGGGTTTATTGGGAGCCCAATAGTGGTGGGAAGGGTATTTTGGAGCCCCATAGGTGATGGAGGGTAATTTTGTACCATTTCAATATTTGGAGGGGATTTAGGCCCTTTTCCGTTTTGAAAATTAATAAAAAAATAATTTTAATAAAAAGTATTTTTATACTAATTGTGTGAAAATATACAGATTCAATAAAAAAAGTATAACTTACATAAATCTCATAATATAAGACTTAAATTAAATCTTATTCCTATTTATTTTTTTTTTACAAAATTCCCTTAATTAATCAGTCATCCAGATACATAAATTTCATTCGGATACATTAATTGTGATACGTTATAAAAACTTGTTGTGAGATTAATAAGGAAAGAAATGTTAAAATTGATTTCTTTCCTATAAATCACTCCAATCTACAACATTTTACAAAATTCAAAAGTCTTCTCCCCAGTATAAAAGATCCTTTCAATTTGATTCAAAATAATTCAAAATTGAGGATCAAAATCTTTCATAGTTAGATCTTTCAATTTTTGATTCAAAATTATATTGAATTTGAGATCCAAAACTTCTCTCCTAGTTCATTGAAGACACTTTCAATTTTGATTCAAAATTATTTAATTTTTTAAGAATATACTTCATGAACATCTTCGTTAGTCTTGTTACTATCATCATTAGGGATTTGACGAAGTATTTGTGAGTTGGCAAGAAAAGATACCCAACAAGATTAAGAACAAAGTACTCACCTCATATGCAAAATAGACAATCAACCTAAACATGAAAAATCATGTGCGTGGAAATTTTGATTAAGCAAATAAGGATATGTATATAAATACTCTTAATGCCCCTCTGCATCCTCAAAATCACTACTTCTTATGACTTTATTATGTTATCAATTCTCTTTGAGAAATTCATTCATCAATGAGAATATAATAATATCTAGTAATCGTGTTGTCATACTTTTGTTTGATGTCCAGAATGTTAAAAAATTCATATTGGCCTGATGCTTATTTTCGTTGTTGCTGCTGCCTCTAAAGATACATGTTTGTGTGGTAATTGCTATGTGCTTAATATATTTATTACAAATTTGAATTTATGTATCATGCTTAAGAAATTAGTATGTGATATATTATTATTTATGTATCTTATTTTCTTTGAGAGATAGTGCATTTTATAAAAAGATACATTATACATGTAATTATTTCAAATATCATTTTTTGTGTGTGATACAATTAAACACAATGGTGGTTAGTTCGCTAGGTATATGATACAGTAAAAAGTTTGAAAACGATTGAATTTGATATAATTTGTGTATCATGCAAAAATTGATTAATTTGACACACAATGTCTAGGTTCGAACATGAGTTTGAGTTATGTACTCAAGATATTTATTCGGTAATGTTTACAGACACATAGCCTTCCAAATGAATAATTTTGGTGTATGTATCTAGTGATAAAAGATTATTACTGATATATATATATATAATACACTTATTGTTGACTCTGATACACAATACTTCAATTGTAAAACATTATGATTTATGTATCACGGTTAAAGATATATTATATGACTTGATATAAGTTAATGATACATTAGGTAGTGCCTATGAATTAAGTACATTTACATTGAACATGATAAACACTAATCGAAAGTCGACTATTGAAGATCTGGAAAAGAAAATTAAGATAAAAAGCTAAAAAAAAAGAGTAGAATTCATATGTATCAAAAAATTGTAGATGAAAAAGATTTTTTTTTTTTTAAAAAAAAAACAGCAGAAGATCTGGAAAAAAAATTGATAAAGAAATAGTTCTATCTAAAGCTTTTTAGGAACTTAAAATAGATGAACTGGAAAAAAGAATATATTTGAAATTCAAAAATAGAGTGATGGATGTAACTGTCAATATATGGAGTGATTCTAGGCATGAAAATAGAAAATAAAATTGTGGGATGAAAGTTGGAAGGATTGTGAATAATATATCTAGAAAAAAGAGAAAAGGAGGAATATTTGTAATATTTTGAAATGATAGAGAATATGAAAATATAAATTGTGTACTTAGATAATTTTTTCCAAAAAATAAAATTGCGTGAAGCGTGATAAGCTCCTAATTTAATAAATGAAGAAAACAAAATTTGACATAAAAGATTTATTATAATATGATGCAGGTAAACTACCAGTTTTAAAGTCATAATAAAATTAAATTTTTAAATTGTTTCGGATGACAGATATAAAAAAAGAAGAAGTTAATACGATAAATATAAATAATACACTAATAAATTTATAGAATTTTAATAATAACTACAAAAAATTAAACAAGTAGTTCAACAACTATTTGCAAGTTTATACTCCCAGTGAAAATACATACTGAAAGATAAAAGATTTTATTCTTAAAATTATAATGCATATGCTCAGATAGAAGGGATAATATGTTATTACATAGCATACACAGCGGAAGCATTCCAGAATCATACATCTTGAAAGAATATAAATAACAATCACAAATAGTTATCACATACAAAGTATGCGAATATTAAATTAGGGATTACTCTTGAAGCGTGTGCAGATATCTGAGTTAAATTCAAACTCCAGTTCTACGTCTTCACAGTGATCCCAATTCAACAATGGACTCTCCAATACTTGGGTGGGCAAGTATTGTATCGATACTCCTCAATCTAGGTTAGAAGAATCCATTTTAGAGAGATGTCTCTAGTCCAAAGAGGAGAAGAAAGCAATTTTTTTTTTTCAAGAAAAATGAAACACACGTTTTCTTCCCTTTAAAAAAAAAACTCCCGCTACTTTTCCATCTTCTACTAGAAAAATAGGATTCGGAGTTCTAGTTTTAAATTAAATTGGGCCACCGGGGGAACCAAAGAATTTATTTCTGAGGGCTTCTAGTATGGGAATAATTCTAAATAATTAATTTGAATTAGTATTACCATAATAAAATTACAAAAATCCACTAAAAATTCGTAATTGAACTCCTCTATTATTTCGAAAATTCACCACGAAACACTTATGTGATTCCCCATGTTAAGCTTACCGTTATAATCAAAAATTAAATTTACTGACGAATTTAAATTAATTCAATGAGTAACTTCTTTTTAGAGCAATACTTAACTTATTTCATTGTGCCAGATTCATAAATCTACCGGGCCGGATTTACACATGAAACTTACAAGCTTCTCATAAATGGTGTAATCACAATCTCTTACGAGGACATGGATTCATCAAACAACTAATTATTTCACCAATATATTCATTATCATTCCAATTCTACTAGACATTATGACCCATCTCAGATCTCACCTTTTTTAATAAATCAAAATGATAAATAATATATAACAGATCATATCGTATATCAAGATTAAGAATATAAGTAATTTAATAGTTTAGAATATGTTTTTATCATGGACAAGTCTAAAACAAACTTCTCTGTTTTGCCAGTTCAATACATACCAAGCACTAGCACAGAAGTTTAGAACTATGCCATTCGCCAATCAAGATAAATACATTTAATTCTCGTGCTACTCGTTCTGATGATCTTGTCCAAATTTTCATCTATGATTGTGAACTAAAAATTTAACTGTTAAGAACTGATGATTTAATCTTCTGTGTAAAGCTTAAACTCTATACACCAAATATCTTACTAATATAAGTTAAGGACACATATATAACAATTGATCTATTTAATGTAAACCTTTATTGAATGAATAAATAAAATTAAACAATTGTCAATGTTAATACATATCAAAACGCTGGTTAATAGTATCCTAACAATCTCCACCTTAGACTCATAAACCAGGCCACATACAACGCTAACACCCCTTCCTTAAACATGTATATCAAAAGATTTTTGCCGGTAAAGCTTTTGTGAAAGGGTTGCAAGGTGTTCTCTGAGGCAATCTTCGCCACCATCACATCCCTCTCTGTACTATGTCTCGAATCAAATGGTATTTCGCTCAATGTGTTTTGCCTTCTTATGGACTTCGTGGTTCCTTTGAATTTGCAACGCTCCATAGTATCACAAAAACATGGTAAGTGGCATTTCTATTGCAGCAGGAACAACGCCAAGTCTTTCAGAAGTTTGGGCCACATGCATCATTAGCTGCTTCAGAAGCTGCACTACATATTCGGCTTCCATGGTAGAATCAACAAAACAGGTTTGCTTGATGCTTCTCCAAACAATGGCTCCACCTCCCAAAGTAAACACATTTCCTGAGGTCGACTTTCTAGGAAGTCCATATCAGACGGAAATCTGAGCGTGTTACCCTATGGGCAACAACTCATCCGAATGACTAGACTAGCATGTAATCCCTAGTCCTTTCAGGTCCTTGATTATCTGCTTAACTGCTGTCCATGTTCTGTCCAGGATTAGACTGATATGCGGCTAACCATGACTACGGGCCAAAACAAATGTAGGTCTTAGTGCATAACATGGCATACATGAGACTTCCTGACCGGTGATGCCTCAAGGAACTGTCTTAATGCTTTCTGTTTCCTCATCTGTCTTAGGACATGATTCCTTAGATAGAAATTCCAGTCTAAAAGGAATGAAAACCTTTCTTGGAACGTGCGATGGCAAACCTTGGTAAGAATTGTATCAAATAAAGAGCTTGAGAATAAACCTAACATACTGTTTATTGCGAATCACGTAGAACCTTGATCCCAAGGATGTGAGCGCTTCTCCCAAATCCTTCATATCAAAGTGTGGACAACATTTCTTAACTGAATTCATCAAGCCCACATTAGTTCCTATGAGCAAGATATCATATCTACATATAACTACCAGAAACACCATTTATCCACATTCCACTTTTTGTAACACAAGACTCATCAAGACATTGCTCAAAACCAAAGACTGACTGCAGTGTCGAAGCACGTGTTCCATGCCTTGAAGCTTGCTTATCCATAAATAATCTTTTAGCTTGCCACAGGGTTCTTTTCCTTTTCTATGAACCATCTGGTTGTCGCATAAATATGCTTTCAGCAAGACTTCTATTAAGGAAAGCTGTCTGGAAATACAATTGCCAAAATTATAATAATCATAAGGGAGCAGACAAGTAGATAAGAGAATTATAAAGACTCTTAAGTATGACTACTGGCGAAAAAGTTTCCTATAGTCCGATCCCTTCTTTTGAGTAAACCCTTCCAACAAGTATAGCTTTGTAAGTTTGCACCTTCGTCCATTACTTCCTCTCCTTTTTCTTATATACCACTTGCCCATCCAATGGTGTTGACTCCATCTACAGGTGGTTCTACAAGATCCAGACTTTGTTCGGGTAAATACTCCATTTTGATTCATAGCAACATCCATTTTTCTGCATCTTTATCTTTGTAGTGCTTCGTCATTTAAATTCAACGGTTCGTATTCGACTCTTCAGGGTTCTGTCAAAAGACTCTCCCAAGAGATGCATACGAAGTGGTTTTCTGATCCTCTCCACTACGAAGAGACCACTACAGTCTTGTGGGCAGGTTCAGAGAGATTGGCATTATTATGATCTTGTGGGGAACAACATCCATTTGTAGGATCTTGAGTTTCCAGTTTATCTTCAGTATCTGCGGTGCAGAGATATCAAAACTTCTTCCTCTAATTGCAATCTGCCACTATTACTCCCACTAACCTTTGATGCAATGAATTTTCACTATCTTGTACTGCAGGAATTGAAGTTTGTAACATCTCTCCACTATGATATGCCAAATGTATTGTTAACTCGTAACATGTGGGGTTTGAATTGGTTTCATTATTTTCAGTAGATTTGATTGTTTTCTCTTCCTTGTCAATTCCCTGTAAAAACTAGTCTTACTTCTGGAATATGGTTTGTAAAAATCCGGTTCCAGAAAAGTGGCATGTGGTAGACCACAATGACCTTCTTTCTTTAGATTTATAAAAACATTACCACCTTTAATCCTTTGGGTATCCAATAAAAACACATACTTCTGTTTGAGGCTCCAATTTTTCTGCCTGCCCGTTTAATACATGTGATGGACATCCCCAAACCCGAATATGTCTCAACTAGCGTGTGTGCCCAGTCCACAGTTCAATGGGTGTCAAAGGAACAGATTAGAAGGAAAACTAAGTCAGAATGTAATTTGCAGTGTCTATGGCTTCCCCAAAACGAATGAGGCAAATCAGAGTAACTCATCATTGATCTAAACATTCTAAAAGAGTTTATATTTCTTATTCTGCTACACCATTTTGTTTGGCGTTCTAGGTGCAGCCATTGAGAGTAATTCCGGTTCCTGATAAGTAACTAATAAAATCATAGAGAGTATTCGCCACCCACGATCAGATCGCAAGGATTGATATATATTCAATGTCCCGTTTCTCTGTTTCAGCCTTAAACTTTTGAATTTCTCAAAGCATTCAGGACTTAAGGCCGCACCAAATATATATATCCTATTTTGAGTAGTCATCAATGAAGGTCACGAAGACTCATACCACCTTGTGGAATGTTCATTGGGCCACACAAATCAGAATGAAGTAACTCTGTATATCATTGACTCTATTTCCTTTTGAGGGAAATGTCTCTTGAGTCATTTTTCCTCAAACAAGAAAGATTCACATGTTGGTAGTGCCTCCACGTTTAATGGACCTAAAGGTCCCATCTCGAACCACTGGGACTTGAAATCCTATCTAGATTTATATGACATAGACGCAGTGAACAGTAGTCTCATTATTTAAAATCAGAAGAACGTTTCTTTTATTGAAAGGTTGTTAACATTATCAATCTACGCTTTGTTGCAGTTCGGAGAGACATGAATAATAAAAAGACCATCAATCAGGTACCAGCAGAGACAAGATGTTTATTATAAACTTATAACACAACCGTTATCAGAAAATAAACTAAACATCATAACCATCTCTCAAAACTTTAGAAGAAGAACTGAAATCAAATTTTTCTAACAGCAGGTGCATATAGAAGTTTTTAAAATTTAAACCTCTACCCCACTATCAAACAAAAAAGTTAAAATTTCCTAATGCTAAAAATGGACTGCAGAGCCATTGCTTGAAGAAAAAAAACGCTGAATTCACTCTAATCAGCTGCGCGTTCTGAAACCCCTGCATAGTAGTGCAGATATGATCAGTGACTCCGAATATACACACCATGAAGATGAGTAGAAAAGCCGCTAAAAAATGTTTCAACGACAAGTGGAAAGTGAGTTACCTCGGTTTATGTTTTCTTCTTGCTAAGAAATCTGGGACAAGTGCCTTCAATGAACTGACACTTGCAATTGAAACCACTACACTTTAGAATTTTCACTCCCCCAGTTGGAGGTGCAGGCCTAGCTGTGTGCAGCCTTTCTTCTATGTCCACCTGCGGTTTAGAAGTAGAACCTTTCTCAAACATAAGTGCCATTTGTGGTGCGTTTTTGACAGGGTCTATGCCGCCGTAGCTCATTCAAACAATTGTGCCAAGATAGACTCATCGTATTCATATTATAAGTTAGGCAAAATTGTGGTGAAAACTCTCAGGCGAGACTGCAATATAATCTCAACTTGGGAGTCATTGTCAATTTCAGCCCCCAAACCCCTAGTTCGTTCAGAAGGACTATCATCTCTCAGAACATGGTCTATTACAGGAGTATGTCTTCACCATTCTTGTGTTCAATGAGAGTTCTCAGTGGACAGTCTGACTTAGCTTGATCGACCCGGGTCTCCAAAAATTTGTTGAGATTCTCCCGAATTTCCAAAACCAGACACACATAGCTTGATGTTGATGTTGCACAAACATTGACATGAGCACTTAAGGTAACATCGCCGCCACTCATCAGCTTTACGCCATTTCAGATAAGCGAACTTATCATCATCACTGACTGATCATTTTGGTTTCAATGGACATCCTCATGAAGCACAAACTATAATTCTTCAGCAGTTAACAAAATGTCAAGATTGACTCAAGGTCACACATAGTTAGAACACCTCTAGTTTGTTTGACCCAAAATATTACTAATGGGATTAAAGGAGACATGGTGAATCTGTGAGATAAGAAATAGTACAATAGATCAATAAACATAGCTCACTTATAACATTGAATATTTACATTTCAAACTCGTGATATCATATACATTCATATGTATCTTAAATAGCCATCGTTGGGATTGGAGAACTATTCATACAATATAATATAAATGAACGATTAAGTCACTCCATAAAACTTATACAGACCTAACTCAGTTGGAGAGTCTATATTACTTTACGTCAAGTGAAAATCCTCTAGTGCATGGATCCAATCATAGATTACTCAGTTGAGGAGAGTTAATACAAATTATCAAACTAGCAAACAATTGAAATACGTAATGCTGGTATTAAAATTCATCCGATGGGGAGAAGGGCTAAGCCAACACATAAACTTAATACTTCGTACGATTTAAGCATTGGTAATTAAAAAAAATATATATCGCCATTTATATATATATATATATATATATATAATATTTTGAGGTTATTTTTTTTTATATATTATTTTTGTTTGTTATATACAAAAAAAAAATTCCAAAAAAATTTAAAACATACATCACTAGCTTCAATTTATCAACGAAGCCATTAATTCTACAGCATAAACAATATCCTCTATCATGACACCTCCAATATCTCACACATATGAACAATACATGCATATGAGTACTATAGTGTCCTGTAAAAAAAGTGTGGCCTTATAGAAATTGTATCAACATGCATTTTACTAAAGAAATCATTCATTGTCCCACTACCAACTTTACTATTCTATCTTTGTTAATCAAAAAACAGTCCAAATTACATATGGAGAACAAATTCCAGCCAACACCTTAAAAATTTCATCTCATTTAAAACAGCCTTTTCCTCGTTTCGGTTAATTATATTAGAAGAAACAACCAGCCAACATAAACATCGGAAAAAATTGGAGCTCTCTTGCAAAAATCGCCGCAAAAAAAAAAGAAAAAAAACCGAGCATCCATTAAATTTCTTTTTTTTTTATTTATTTAATTAATTGCATTATTGCAAGATCTCATGAAAAATTCTATCAAACCTTAGTGGCTTAATTTTCAAGACTTAATCATGTATGCATATACAAAATAAAAAACAATTCCAAGTTTTATTCGTTTTTTTTTTTCCGATGCATACATTCAACTTGCCACATATCATATTTTCAAGTTTATAAAATTGCAAGTATGGCTTCTTGATGCCAATGTTATAAATAGCTACACAGCGGAAGCATTCCAGAATCATACATCTGCAAAGAATATAAATAAACAATCCAAGTTATCACATACAAAGTATTGATAATATTAAATTAGGAGTACCTCTTGAAGCGTGTGCAGATATCTTGAAGTAAAAATCCAACTCCAGTCATAGTTCTTCACAGTGATCCCAATCAACCAATTGAACTCTCTCAAAATACTTGGGTGGGCAGTATTGATCGAATTACTCCCTCAATATAGGTTGAAGAATCATTTATAGAGATGTCTTCCAGTCCAACGAGGAGAAGAAAGCAAATTTTTTTTCAAAGAGAAAAATTCGCAAACACACACGTTTCTTCCCTTTAAAAAAAAACTCACGATACTTTTCCACTCTCTACTAGAAAATGGATTCTGAGTTCTAGTTAAATTGGGCACCGGAGGGACACAAAATTTATTTCTGGGCTTCCTATTATGAAATAATTCTAAATAATTAATTGAATTATTCTTACCATAATAATACAAATCATTCCACTAAAATTCGTTTAATTTGAACTCTTCTATTATTCGAAATCACCTAAAACTTATTTAATTCCCCATGTTTAAGATTACCGATTACTAATCAATAAATTAAATTAATGACGGAATTAATTTCAAGATTAACTTCTCTTAGAGCAATCTTAACTTATCATGTGCAGTTCATTAAATCTTAACGGCCGGATTTACACATGAAAACTTACAAAGCTTCTATTAAAAGGTGTATCATCATATCTTTACTGAGGAAACAGTGGAAATTTTTTTTCCAATCAAACTAATAATTATGCACCATATATATTATTATCATTCAATCTAACTAGGCATATTGACCCATCTCAGAATCCGCACATTTAATAAATCAAATGTAAATAATATATACCAAGATCATAACGTTATATCAAAGATAAAGATATAAGTACATTTAATAGTTTTAGAGAATATGTTTTTATCCGTCATCTAAAACAACTATCTCGGTGTCGGTCCCGTTCAATACTACCAAATGCACTAGCCGAGAAGTTATGAACTATTGCCATTCTCCTATCAAGTAAATTACATTTAATCTCGTGCTACAATCTTTCTGATGTATCTTGTCCAAATTTCATCTATGCATGTTGAACTATAATTTTAACTTATAAGAACTGATTGATTTAAATCTTCTGTGTATAAGCTTAAAATCTATACCCCAATAGATACTATAGAAGTAAGGACACATATATGAACAATTGATCTATTTAAATTGTAACACTTTATTGAATTGAATAAATAAATTAAACAATTGTTTAATGTTAATATATATCAAAACGCATGGTTAATTAGTATATCCTAACATATATTTCCTCCCCCTTAGTCGTTCTCTCTATTTCCTCAAGTACCTACTTGGATAGTAGCCACATGTCATAATTAAAAATCAAAGGTTTAAGATTTAATTACTTAAATTGAAGTCTAACCATGATTAGAATAACAAATAATTTCTTCATTTACATTTTTAAAAATGTTAATTCCATAATTCTAGCAAAACTATTCTCATTCATGAATGTATATTTAATTCTTTAAAAGTAATTAAAGAAATTAATTTGTGTATTTTGATCATGGTTAGAGCTTAATTAGATAATTAAATCTCAACCTTTGATTCTTAATTATGACATGTAGTTGCAATTTAAGTAGGTACTTCAAGAAATGGGAGGAAGAGCAATGGAGAGGAGCCTCATCCCGATAGTCTTTTAAGTGGCAGATCTATTGATCAATAAATTTTATTTTTAAATTCTATATTTTATATACTTAAATAAGCAAAAGAACCAATAATCTTCAACTCATAAAATATATAATCAATGGAGGCAAACACACGCACCCCATTTAGTAGTCTTGATCGAAATTTATATTAGATGAACCCTAACTAAACTAAGGTCCAATAACCCTTCTAAAATCAATTTTTTTGTAATTTTATATACCTTTCGGTTTGCGTGGCACAGTTTGTGACTCCATATAGTTAAGGCATCAGGGAAATGTTTGAATGTCACGTAAGGCAAAAAGGTGTACAAAATTATTGTTAAAAATGGGTTCGTGGTGGTAATAGGATCATACTTTAGTTAAAGTGTGTCTCTGAGATTTCGGTCATAGTTTAGGGGATAATTTTGTCTTATCCCTAATAAATTTCTTTCTCTAACTCTTCGTCGGGTTCTCTATCAATGCGTGTATACCTATTTCGTGAAAATAGATTTGCATCAATGTATGTTTATCGCTAACTCTAGGAGAACCTATATTTTGAGAGTCAACTGATTCATTATATTTAGACTCAAAACTTCACTAATAGAATGTCTTCCC
>JAKWJA010000759.1:0-35860 GCA_027704765.1 Solanum habrochaites
TTTTCGGGTTCAGGTTTGTGTCCCAGGAGACAAGAAAAGTATTGTTCACAGGGATATACCTTTGATGACTCTGCCTTGATTAATAAGGTCACAGTGGAGAAGTCAAACAAAATGATAGTGCTTCAAAAGCAGGTGGAGTTTGAGGAAAAGATTATTTTCCCAAACACAGCAATTGATCAACACGGAATTGATTATAAGTAGTTGTTTTCTCCAGTTGTGGAACACTCCTCCATTAGAGTTTTGCTTGTTTTGTAGTGACAACAATTTGGATTTTTGAACAACGTATTTGAAGTTGGATGTAAAACTAACAACTTGGGCATTTTTACATGCAACCTTGTAAGAGAAAATCTACATGACCAGCCATGAAGATTAAGTTTATGTGAAGATAAGTATGGTCTGCAAACTGAACATCGTTGTAATGATTGCTGTATAACAAATATTTTAGATCAATGTGTCAACAAACATTTGACAAGTTACTGTTGGAGCAAAGGTTCATAAGAAGCAAATACGTCATGTGTGTATTTGCAAAAGCTTGAAGACACTTCCTTTATATCTTCTCCATATATTTGATGAAATATGTTGATAGCTCTTTAAAAGTCAAGAGGAAATTTGAAAAAGCTAAGATTCAACTAAGAGTTTTTTAGATGGACTCTTTGGGTTGGACAAAGAAGCTTCTTTCTGTGGCATGGAAGATCAGAATAGATGACATTCAAGTAACTCACCTCTTTATCTCAACAAGAATATTTTAGAATGAGTCACTAACCAATTCGGTAATGAATGAAAAACGAAGTCGGTTAGCACTCTTCTGGCTCTGTGCATTTTAAGCTTAGTACATCTATGGTCACCTAAGAATGAAGTTTAACGGGAATATTTCAAGATTACTCATACGCGAATGTTTTGGTAGCTTGATGTATGGCAATGAATTTGCACAAGGCCAGAATTTCGACACGAACAGCACTGCCTTTTAGAGTTGTACGTCAGGTACAATGCATAATCCTGGAAAGGATCATAGCAGGGCTGTACAATGTATTCTAAACGGTAATAATTCATAATTGGAATGCTGTAAGATGTTGGTTTGGGTTTTGTGCGAGCGAAAGATGTCATATCTTATTGGATTTGTGACTCATATTCAGCAGATGAATTTGGAAAACGAAGATTCAACTACTGCGGTATGTTATCACATTTGCAATCACCCTTTATTGGAATTCCTCTATTTTGCGTCAACACTTGCTTTGTTCGTACCACTTACAGACAGAGTACGTGGCAATTACAATAGGAGGGTTGCGAAGAAGCAATTTGGCTTCAAGGATGCTTAGAGATTTGTGTATTGACGAGAATAAGGACTCAAAATATTTTTGTGATAGGTCCAGTAGTGCTCCACTTACATGAAGAACCAAGTTTAGCATGCAGGACGCTAAAGCACAACCTTGACGTCCGATATCAATTTCATATGAGACATCATAGAAGTGGTAAGTCATAATGCAAAAAAAATCAATACTAGCGGATAATCTGCGATATGTGTGACAAAAGATGGGTGACACATTTTGCGGTCAAGGTTTCAAGCATTGTTTGACATTGATCAACGATTGGTTGAACATTGAAGATTGAGTTGAGACCCCAATCAAAATTGTTTGTTGAAGAAATTGAAAAAATTAAGAATCTTGCCAAGGTGGAAAATTTGTTAAATTTGACATATAGTCAAAAATTGATTAATGAGAAGATATAGTACTTAGGATGATAATTCTTCGATTGGGTAGAAATTAACATAACACCTTTTGTAGGTGAATTTATGTGCACAATAAATTGGTTTCACAAGATAAGTCTTGAACATTGTTGCATATTGTGATGTCGGATACAAATAGGAGAATTCACTCCTATAAATATGTAGGTTCCTAGATTCCATGTTGTAACACATCTCTCACTTTGCCTTCTCATCTCCACTATAAATACATTGGTTCTTTCTTCCTTTTTCTCTTCGTAGTATTTCACTTGTACTCTTTTAGAAGTGAAATAATATTGGTTGATGTGGTTCCGAGAGTAGCCAAAGAAAATTAAAGTTTGCCGAATCTTAACATTCTTTGTGTTCTTTTATTTTATCCTCTCATTTATCTATTTATTAGCTACCCTTTAGATATAGTTTTGTTTCTGATTTCCATCACTCTCATATATTCGACTTCCGCAACACATCTAGCTATTAGTCCAATTTAGTTTGTTTTGAATTTTTAATTTACTAGTAGTATGTTGTTTTCTCTATTTTAATTTGTTTGACATTTTGACATGATATGGAGTTTAATAAAATAAAGAATTACTTATATGTTAGTAAGGTAATTGACATTTATGTTAATAAGGTAGTTGACTGCGAATCACGTTTTGCTTCTTTGTCGCAACTTGTCTTCCATAATTAAGATAATTTATCTTAATTTTGGAACCAACAACGATTACAAGCTCACATTGTATAGTCACGGAGCTTTAGTTGCAGTCACAAACAAAAACTCATAGTTTAAAACGTTGGCCTTTCCGTGTACTTCAGTTGCTAATTTGGTACTCTTGTTCATTCGGTAATTCGTGAGTTATTTGATTCTGTGTTTTAGAATTGTTAAGCAAATAACTTCTTCGTATAATTTTGATAAAATCAACTATTGTCGATTGAATTCTCCTCCTGTTTCTAGCACATTATTTATTTATACTAGATTTTTGTTATTGTAAATATATGAATCATGTGTTCACTATTGGTGATTTCTAGTTTAAGTTATTAGCTAGTTAGTATATGTTCTACTATTTGATCCATTTCCTTGAAAATCTGGTGAATTGATTCAAGTTTTCTAGCAGCTATGCTTCTTTTTGATTATTAGTGATAAATTAGCAAATTAGCACCTAGGTGAAATGCTTTATAAACAGTGGAGTTTTATTGGCTTTGATTTTTATACAAGACCTACTTGATTCCCTATACTTTTTGCCTAAAAGATATAATGTTTAATTAGCCTTATGACAAAGGCGTTGTCCCATTAAAAATATTCATTTGTCTATTGGTTCTCTTATTCTTAGTATTCCCGATATGTATAATGTTTGTTTCAACTCGGAGAATTTTCTCTCTCGCTCGATTTTCTCTCGCGAGGTGATAAATTTATCACTATAGAGTTATCGAATACGAAACGAAAATTAAAAAAAGAAAAATCATCATTCTAATCAATTTGTTTTATCCTTTTTTTGTTTCACGTGATTTTCACGAGCAAAATTCAATGAAACATGGTAATGCCCACAACAATAGCTATGTCAAAAGGGACAATAATGTCAAAATAATGCCGCCGTGTCAATATTGGTTGCTATCTTGAACTTGAAGTTCCATTACAACACTATTGAAATAATACGGACTACAACTACAACAAACTTAACTTTTGACAGTTAAAAAGTAACTGTACATAACAAGACATTACAAAGTAAACTAACGACTATGCCTAATTTTAAATAAACTTGACGTTTTAGCTACAAGACGTGCTTCCGAGTAATAAATTATAAAACGTATTAATTATGTTTGAATGCTTAAAACTTACCACAACCAATAACGTTTCCTTATTTATTAAGGCCGCTTAGTCCACTATTTTTACGTGTCAAATCTTTTTTACTAACTATCTAGCCAAAAATGCTACTCAGGGAATACATTTATAGGTCTGTAAAAAACTTTTAAAGAAATATAATTATATTTTATAAATTGATTTAGAAATAATACTGACCTTTGATAAAAAAATTCAGAGCATCAACTGTCTGTTAGCTAGGTTCCAAATTTTGTCTTAATATTCATTAAAGCCACACGGCTATGTTCCAAGACCAACAATTCGTGGCAAAGAAAACTTGATCAAAAACACAAAAAATAAAGCCCATCTCATCTCCAACAAGCCAGTAATGCTCTAATTGACTCCCTAATTAATTCATCTCCTTCATCCCTGAATTCCACAGAACAATTTGACTAAAAATAGTACTAGTGAAATTGGATTACAACAAGATGTTGAGTACTTAATTGACATTCGAAGACATGATCACTCAAATTGAAAAGGTCTCGGTAAACTTGTGTCAATGCTGAGAAAGATTATAAAGCTTTGGGGCTAACATCATGGTCGCATGGTCAGACCCCTCGATCACTTCTATTTCAATCTGGTGGATTCTTTGAATCATCGTTTTGGAAAAATTCCTATCTTCACAACTTCTTTTTACAGCAAAATTGTAACCTCTCTTACCTGACCATATTTTTTGTTTGAAAGTTACTATCTCTTATAAACTCTTCCGCACACTGTATACATAAATGGCCTGCTAGTGTCAGTAGCCCGCGCCAATCCTAAGAAAACCCCCATTTAAATCAGTTCCAAATTTGTTATTAATTTCAGTAATCAGTACTATGATGATATGCTACCTCAATTTGGCGAATGGTAAGCATTAGTTTTCCAAGAACGTGGGACCTAGAGTTGAAGGTCTTTGGAGGATTCTCAGTCCATTTGTGTATGTAACCCCTCGATTAATCACAGCTCACTATTATTGCCATTGATTGTTATAATGAGTAATCTTATAAATTTAGTTCAAAATGCAAAAAAAATGTAAACAAATATGGAAAATCGATTGTTTTTACCTCGTGTAGAAATTGAATGTTGATATTTAGACAAGGCAGTTCACCCACTAAAATACCAACATGCAACAGCTATCTTTTCATGATAGGTTTTCCAATGCTTTAAGAAATGGCAGTCCACCAAGAGCGATGGCCATACAAGAACTAATTTTTTCATCAGTAGGAAGTGATAACAAACTCCCTTCGCGGCTCAAATAATCATAAAAATTTGGGATTTCGAGAGCCTGTTTCGCATTGATTCCTGAACCACCCAAGTCTAGAGCTGTGACATTATGTCCTGAACATCTCATCAATGCAATAATCTTGTACCAGGACCACGCTCCATGGCCCAGGGTATGAACAAGGACAAAGTGCTTCTTAACTTTAGACACTATGGAGTATGCCGAGAGCTCTTTGGCGGTTCTGCCATATCTTTTGTTGGCAGGATCTAAGAAACTATTTCAACGATTTAAAATGCTTCTTAGGGACTGGAACAAGTCTTCTCTTACACAAGTAACATGGACACAAACAAAATATATTACCCAAAGACATAAAACAAACTAGTTTGGCTTGATGAGTAAATTCTTTGACAGAATTCGTTCTCTTCCTTTCTTACTAAGTGCAAATAAGCTAATGTTTTTGGAGTGGAAAAGGAAAACAGTTGTGAGAATACGTTGGTGCCTAATTTTATCTTGACCAGGGATATGATGGGGGGAATGTAAGCAATTTTTAATATTATTAATTCTTAATTTAAAGTGGAGATCATTATTATCCATTGTTTTTCATAATGGTAATTGTATTTATTTTACTCGTGACTGTATTGTATTGTAGAAACAAAATGTTTGGACTAGACTGTATGGTTTGTTAATTGTTTCATAAACATGTTAATTGTTTGGTTTGATCAATCATACTGTAATTGTAATTCCATAAATTTAGCTAAATAGCTTTAATTATTCTAACTCTATGGTAGGAGTTTGATTTATTTCAATCCTTCCGCATCCAGGTTAACAGTAGTATTTTGGAACTCTTTATGTAACTCTCTCTTGAAAAAATAAGAAGTAACAAATGGGACCACCCCCAAATTGGTTGTTTCATAAATAACTCTTTGCCTTGTCTACGTAAAACTGTGAAATTTAACAATCAATACAATACAATTTAAGGAACAATCAAAATCACGTTATAGGTATAAGAACGATAAATAACAATACGACTAATGGTAAAGTATAATGTTTTTGAATTTTTCATTGTTCTGCATTTTTTCATCGACGTTGATGACCACATGATGCCTATTATTGTGGGGTATAAAGTGGTCTTTTATTTTCCTTACAACTCCTATGGCCTCCCATTTTTCATTTCAGTATTATTCTATCTTATTATATTTTGTAATTTATGTAACATTTAAGTTATTTATCTAATTTACCTATATAAATAGTGTGGTCTTACTCTTTATTAGATACAAAGAAAAAGTGTGTAAGAAAAGATGAGAAGTGTTATATTATCCATAAACTATTAGGGCCTGTTTGGATGGGCTTAATAAAAGCAGCTTTAAAAAAGTACTTCTAAATTTTGTCGACCTCTTATTTTAAATAGCAGTTATGTGATTTGCAAAAAGTGTTGGACGTTGCTATGACAAGAACTGAAAGAGGGAAAAAGGAAAAGATATGTTAAGTTAGTTGTACTTTGGAGATTTTGGTATAAAATATTAATGGCAAAAGATAAAATAAATGGTGGTCACTTAAAACAAGAAGTAGTGATTGATCAGCTTATAAGCTAAAAAATAAAAAGCACCCGCTACCCGCTTTAACTTTTGGCTTAAAATAAGTTTTTTTAACTTAAAATAAGTTCTTTTTGAGTATTGCCGAAACAGCTAATAAGGTCAAAATAAGCTTTTAAGTCATTTTGACGCAGCTTTTAGCTGACCACAGGTTTTTAGTCCATACGAGCTATATTATACGTGTACTGAATCGCCACGCTCCAATTGAAATGACATACGTATCAAATGTCTTTATAATTGTTATACCGTTTTTTTTTCCCCTCCACCCCCCCTTCCTTCCCGGTCGCCCTTCCGGGGCGCCTCGCCCCGCGCTCTTCTTGGGCCCTCTCCCCCTCTCCTCCTTCCCCCGCCTGCCGAAAAAAGAGCTAGCGAAAACTAGGTTGTTTGATGATCATAACATAGTTTATAATATTCTCTGGATGATAATCCAAATGACTATCCTTAAGTCATGCAAGAATCTAAAAGTAAAGAATAAGATTGGAGTTATAGCCTCAAACTTCAATTTATACATGTACTGAACTAAAAAAGATAAGTATTGTCCCTCAAAATAACTTGAGGTATTTTCTTCTTTCTCTTCTTCTTCAACTCCTGTCAAACACTTGATGTAGTAGGACATCAATTCGTCTTGGATTTATTGGATTACTTGTTAAAGTTTGTTGAGAATTGCGGGTCATATTTTTCTAATGTTAGTCTCATTGATAGTGTCGTGGAACATTCTTTGAGTGCACCATACCATCCCACCTGTGTTGCCTTCCATGTACTTATTTTTTTTTAAAAATTGGGTTGTTCCACTTCTCTTTGGTTGTCCTTTGGGTGAGATAATAGTCCCCTCCTTTTTCGCCCCAAACATCTCTTCTCCTCGTCCTACCCATCGGACAGTTGGTTCCCAAGTCAAGATCCTAACTTTCAGTTGCTAATTTCCTGAAACTATAACTTTTGGATCATGACTCTCAACCAATACCCAATATATTGGTTTTTATGGTCAACTCTTTTAACGTTTCAACTGCGTTGTCATAGATATGTTGCCTTGCTTGTAGGAACAAATTCGAGTGTTGAGGGCTTAACTACTCATAGGAGGTGAAAATAAAGTTTTCCGTCTTCCTCGCTAAATCTGCCCAGTTAGAAAAGGCACTCGTTTCCTTTCATTTTCTTTAGCAACATTCAACCATTTTTATCTTTTGCTCTGAATTCGATACAAAATGATGGTGTATTGAACTGATTTCTTTACCTCGGTTATCCCCCAGTAGAAAGAACTCAATTTTCATGTGTCACAACAACTGTTGATCAACATGCTCCCTATCTGTTCAATTCTTGAGAAACAAGACTCAAATTGTTAATGTCGTGTCACTAGGCAAAATTTTGTGGTATTTAAAGTACACTAGTGACAGGTTGGGGATTGCCTAAATACTCTTCCTAATTTATGATAAAAATTGTATCTTCTTTCACAAAGTATTTACAATGCTCGTCAAATAGTAGGCATCCTGACAACCCCAAATTATTTCCACATAATCTCTTTCCACTAGAATTCATCAGAAACAACTGTTGTTCGTTCTCTTTAGGCTTTTGGCTCTGAATTGAACATTTATAATCTCCTCCCTCCCTTTAAATCACCTGATATGTTGTCAACATTCGTGTACGTTTATCTGTTGCACATCATTTTTGATTTTACAACCGACTTTGTTGAGAAACACACGAACAACTTATTTTCATCATGCCCTTTCCAGTTTAATAGTGCATACAATTGGCGATTAATATGAAACAACAACTCTTGATAATGGCTGACTAACGTTGCCCCTGAATCTGTGGTCTAGTAGATTCTAGAGAGACCCTGAAGTCTACAGTAACTTGGCCTGGTAACTACCTGAGTGGCTTTAATGCGACCACAAACTACTGGTTTTCCACTCTGAACGCATTTATAAAGTGATTTTTTTGCAAATAAACTTGGTGGCTGATCTGGAAAAGATATCCATGTCAATGATTTCGATATTCTTCCTAAGGATTGAACCCTATAGTCCAAAGAGACGTTCTAAATAGAAACTCTTCACCATTGAATTTGATGCAAGACAAAACTTGAATTTTCATATAAATCAAACATGATCAATATATGACAAAACTCAACTTGTCCAATGTTACAATGACCTTAAATATCGAATTGCTCTGAAAAAACCTTGCGCAATTTATGTAAATCTAGTTTTCCGTAAGAAAATTTGAGAATAACGGCTTGATGTAGTCCTTCCTCTATGTAAATTCATTAACTTCATCCATGTGAATTCGATGGTTGGCTCTCCATGAATGAATTTAATTGGTTTCAACTCAGTTTTGGATATAGGCCTAGTAGAAGAATTGGCTTGAAGTTGTGCACCGTATGTTGGTTTATGTGTTGAATCAATAGTATTTTGGATATGTTGTGGTGGTGTTTTGTCCCCAATATGAAGCTGGGACACAACTAGAACAACCAATATTTTATCATCCAGTTGAGCCCTATTTTCTCAAAGTTGAGTTGAACTATGTTTCTTTTAGTTGAGTTGGGTTGTAAGTTGAGTGAGTTAAGAAGAGTTAAGTATGTTTCTTTTCCATCACTTGAAGCTTATGATTATACATCAGAATCTCTCCTTACATGCTCGTACGCTCCATGTATCTTGTCATTTGGCCAGCATCATTTCATGATACAAATATAGGTATTTAGGATCATCAGCAGGTATTTCGTTGAGGTCATAGGATATTCTAGTCGGCTTTGGTGAGCTTTCTTACATTGGGGAAAACTTCATCTTTATCTTACAGTTAGTAGTTTTGAGATGTCGTGGGTCTTGTTCCGATATCCTTATATAATAGTAGAGGCTTCATACATATACAAAATTGAGTATCAAAATGTATCTTCCTTGAGTTGTTTTTACAAAATCTGAGTTATCTATCGAGTATTGTTCAGATTATTTTAAAGTTGAGATTACTAAATTTAGTTCAGTCTTTAAGCTTTTGTATGCTTGAGTCAGTCTTCCACTTGTAGTCAATTCGGATGAAGGTTTGCTTGAGGACCAATAATGATTTTCGAGTGCCGGCCACGTTCAAGGTATAGACTCGAATTGTAACAAATAGTATTCAAGGGAAAAGTTTTCATCTAAACCCATAAAAAAGAAATGACTCTAATGGAACAGTTAAATGCAACTATAGCTTTTTTAATTTGTTTTTCAATTTGTATTTGGTCCCTAACATAAACATTATATGTTATTGTAAGAAAGTCGTCCACCTAAAGAGGAAGGCATAACAGACAATCAGGGATCATGACAAATTCCAACTGAACAAATTAACATATTTTCAAATTACTGTCATATAAGCTCATTTGGCCTCAAAAGAAAATATGTGTGCGCGTGCGTGTGTATGTGTTGTGCGTGTATGTGGTGAAAAGGTTAATTGTAGTATAGGCATTGGATGAGTTTGGATGCTTAAATTTAGGGTGAAAAAGCACAATTTATATGTTTCAAGTTAGCCAATATCTTTGGAAAATATCCACCCCTAATTATTGTTATAGCCCTCAATAAATTGCCTGTTTTCCCACTCTACATAAATTATTTTTATAGCCCTCAATTAATTAAACCTAAGTCATTAATATCAATATTAGACATGTGACAGTTGCCATTCATTCAAGAAATAATTTGGAGAAACAAAGATGATAAGGTAAAATAAAGATAAATATGGATAAAATGTAAATAGTATAACTTAAACAACATATTGTACAATTATCTATTGCAGTGTTAGTCTTTTTTGTTGTTGGCTTATATACCCTAATTTTGAATTGCAATTGTAGTCAATTTCTTTGTAAAATAGTCACCATTGTTTATTGTTATAGCCCTCAATTAATTGTTTATTTCCCCACTCTACATGAATTATTATTATAGCCCTCAGTTAATTAAACCTAAGTCATTGATATCAATATTAGACATGTGACCGTTGACACTCATTCAAGAAATAATTTAGGAAAATACAGATGATAGTTAAATCATTTTCCTATAAATATGCTTCCCCTAACACTATAAGAATTGATTCATGAATTTTGATAACGTAAAATAAAGATAAATGTGGATAATATAAATAGTACTTCTCACGTAATTAACATATTGTACAATTAAGTACAGCAGTGTTAGTCTTTTTGTTGTTGGCTTATGTATAGCCTAATTTTGTATTGCAATTGTAGCCAATTTAAAAATAGCCACCATCGTTTTTTTATCGCCCTCAAATAATTTTCTAGTTTCCACTCTCATAATTTTTTTATAGCTCTTAATTAATTAAACCTAAGTCATTGATATCAATATTGACATGTGCAGTTGACATTCATTCAAGAAATAATGGTGAATCCCAAAAATTTCTAAGCAAGATTCTGAACCTTTTTTATTTCTGTATAAGATTAGTCGGGTGATCTTGAATTATAATTTTAGGTGTTAAGGTCAATTTTTAGTGTAGAATAAATTTAGAGTAATTAAGGTCAGTAGAATCCCCTATCACCAAATTGAGTTGAAAGTTTATTACCGATTAATTTTGGACCTAAGATTGTATACAAAGGTCAACTTTAACATGACCATATCTCTGAGAATATAAAGAGTTTACAATGGACTTAACCTATAAAATTGAAAGTATTTAATCCTTCTTTCCAAGCAACCAAATTTTCAAATAATTTGAGTTTCTAGTAAAAAATTGAATGACGATTTTAGTAGTTTGATACCGTGCAATGAGACGAATATCGATGGATAAAGACTTCAACACTGTTTTTAGAAAGATCTCTCGCTAAGACTTCCAACCTGTTTTTGTTAATGTGGCATATTTATAAACCTTAAAAGTTGTTTTGTTGTAGTGATTGAGAAGGTTATGCTTGTGTTTTAGCTTCTTGGTTTGCCAAAATACAACCTACCACATGCATTTCACTTGATGCTACTATCGTCTTGTGTAAGCAATGTTATACTTTGTGATCATTTTATCTAAAAGCTTAAGTTATCAATATTAACATATGTATCCTCTTCCCATTGATGAGATTTAATCAAATTGAACTAAAGAATTCAGTAATTTCAGCAAATAGAGTTTATTTATTGATGCTAATTCCGAACACTGAAATTACAATGTAAAGAAAATGATTGAAATATCAAATTTGAAGGTCTCAGGTATACTTGTTGGCAATGCTGAGAAGAGTATTATAAAGCTGTTGGGGCTTAGACATCATGGTCGCGTGGTCAGACCCCTCGATCACTTCTATTTCATCTGGTGGATTCTTTTCAATCATCATTTGAAAAAAATCCTTCTTCAGAGCTTCATTTTCAGCAGCAATGATGAATACTCGCTTAACTAATCCATATTTTTTGCTTGAAACTACTATCTCCTTAGAAACATCTTCCGCACTGTATAAATAAAATGGCCTTACTAATGTAGTGGCCAGCACCAAATCCTAGGGAAAAGCCCCAATTTAAATCAGTTCCAAATTTTGTTATTAATTTCAGTAACAGTACTATTATGATATGCTTACCTCAATTGGGCTCAGATGGTAAGCATTAGTTTCCAAGAACTTGGGACCTAGGTTGAAGGTCGTTGGAGGATTCTCAGGTCCATTGTGGTATGTAACCCGATTATCAAGCTCACGTATTATTGCATTGATTGTCTATAATGAAGTATCTTATAAATTTAGTTTCAAATATGCAAAAAGAAAGTAAACAAATATGGAAAATCGATTGTTTACCTCAGTGTAGACAATTGATGCATTGATATTTGGACCAGGCATTACACCACTAAGAAATACAGCAACAGATATCTTTTCAGGATAGGTTTCCATGGCTTTAGAAATGGCGAGTCCACCAAGGCTATGGCCTACAAGAACTATTTTTTCATCAGTAGGAAGTGAAGTCATGAACTCCATTAGCGGACTCAAATAATCAGAAAAATTTGGGATTTCAAGAGCCTGTTTCGCATTGATTCCTGAACCACCCAAGTCTAGAGCTGTGACATTATGTCCTGAACATCTCATCAATGCAACAATCTTGTACCAGGACCACGCTCCATGGCCTAGGGTATGAACAAGGACAAAGTGCTTCTTAGCTTTAGACTCAATAATTTTGTCCATTTTTATTTGGTTGGGGGGCAATATGAGTATATATAATAACAACAATTATATAATTATCATACAAGCAATGCTTGAATTGTGCTAGACACTATAAGAAACTATTTCAGAGTTTTTCCTCTATAAAACCAACAAAACAGGAAGACAAACTATTTGATTGCTGAGTAAAATTGCTTTGGTCTTGTATTCTCTGACAATTCTTCCTTTTATAGTAGCAAATACTAAATTTTATGAAGTAGAAAAAGGAAAATATTTGTCAAATCATGTGCAAACTTTATCTTGAGCCAGGGATATGAGTATTTTAATATAATTACTTTTTATTAAAGTAACTTATCCTAAGTATATTTTAATGTTGCATTTTGCACTGACCGTAAATGTGAACCCATGTAATGCACTACTCATATTATGGAGGCTAAGGTGTTCTTTTGATTTACAACTTTTCATTTTATTTCATTATTTCTTTTAATTCAATTTAGTTACATTTAAGTCTTTTTTTGTCCAATTTTATTTTTATATTCACGGCAAGAAAGAATTACTCACTTACATAAATAGTCTGGTCTTATTTTATATTAAATGTGTGTCCGTGAAGCTCCAAGCTCAAAATTGAAACGATGATATATCAAATACAAAAAGTTGAAAAGTTTGCAAAATTATTTGCACTTGACCCGTTCTATCAATGTGAATTACATATCTATTACATTAATTAGTAGGTGAACCGAGTATTTTAGAATAAGCAATACAATATTCTTTAATGCTCTCATTTCACACATGTTTGTGATACATTAATTAATTTTTTTAGTAAATGAAGAGATTATAGTTACATTCTCATCATCATGTTGAACTAGAATACTTAACCGTGCGGTATAATTAGTATAATTTGAAAATAATCTTTTATGAATTAAGTTGAAATAAATGAAAGGATTTATTTTGCTTAGACATGCAACTTTTTACATATTAGATATCTGATACAAATATAAAACTGAAGGCATGTACAATAATTAAAACACCAATAGTCACATATAATATAGATATCAAAAAATAACATGAAGCATTAAAATAAATTAAAAAAAACTCATATTTCATTGATTGGGGTGAGGATTCTCTTTATGACGATGAGGAGACAATATGCAAGAATATATGCTTTGATAAAAGAGGGGGGGGGGGGGGGGGGGAGGGGGGGGGGGGGGGGGGGGGGGGGGGGGGGGGGGGGGGGGGGGGGGGGGGGGGGGGGGGGGGGGGGGGGTGGGGGGGGGGGGGGGGGGGGGGGGGGGGGGGGGGGGGGGGGGGGGGGGGGGGTGTGGGTGGGGGGGGGGGGGGGGGGGGTGGGGGGGGGTTGCTAGAGAAGGAATATATCACCTAGGCAACAAAAAAAAAGGCACAATAAAAGGCCTATAGTTGGGATGGTAAAATTTTGTTCCAGCACATACCGATGCGATGGGCAAAGCAAAACCATCTGACAGTATTAACAAGTTCAACAAGATTCAACAAAATCCATAAAGAAAATATGAATTATCAAGTCTTGTTGGATAGGTTTGAAAAAGAAAAAAAGAGAAAAATACTTCAAGTTACTTTTAATGATCAATTAATCTTTTTTAATTCATGTGCTTTTGTAATAGAAAATTTTAGGCTAATAACTCAATTTTCTTCTGGATTGATATATTTTTATATTATTTAAGTATCCTCATTTGTAATATCTTCCTAGAGTGTATTACAAACTCCGCGATGATCTGAAAATATTTAGTTCTCTCTACCTATTATTTTCTTCATGCTTGTTAGATAGAAAAAATTAAGTATTACATTAGTTTTAGTAAGGTTAGGCATAATCCTTGCCTGTACTTATTCATTGATATTCTTTTATGTTTAATAAAATGCCGCTAGACACTGTCTAGTGGTAAATTTATTTTTTAAAAAAAAAAATTAAACACCATAGAAAATAATCAGAAGAAAAGATATTGACTTCTTTTTTTTTTTCCCAGGTTATGTTATGCATTAAAATTTGATTAAGATTAATTATTGGAAGTGATGAGTTTAATTAAATAGTGCAATCATTCTTACTCATGGCCAATATCAATTAATCTCCATTTTATTCTAATTAATAGCTTTTGAAAACAAAAGATCTTAAATTAAGATGCAATATTGCTAATTTCATTTTCTTGACATGTAGTTAATTTAAAATTTTCAATTAAGAATAAAATAGGAGAGAGATGATATAGTTGAACACGGTAACCTTCTTTATATTTCTGACATATGAATAATAATCTCATTATTATCTAAACTTATATAATTTTATATAGATGAATGATAGCATGAAACACATTATCTCATTGGACCATAAAAATTATGTTTTTTTTTTAAAATATTCTTTATCTTATTTGAAAAGAAATATATTATAATGAAAATTCCAAGGACAACTTTCCAACTTGGTATTGTATTTTAAATTTAATTTTTTTTTATCACACTTTCCACTTTTAAAAATGTATTTAATCAAGTACATTCAAGTATATATCTTTGGAGATTTGGGCCTTTTTATTATATCATATATATATAATATACTATAGTCATTTTGTCCTACCTGGACAAATAAAGTAATTGTTCTCCTTCTTATCCAAATTGGATAATTTCTCTAAGGAAACGTAAGGAATCTGATTTAAGTTTTATATTGCTTTTGTGCATCAAAAAACGCACTTAAAACTATCAAAAACAACTCAAAACTTGAAATAAAACAGCTTCAAAGTTACACGTAAGAGCAACTAAATTCAACAAAAGAAAACTGTAAAAATAAAATAAAATGCACAACAACAAAAAAAAGTTAAATGAGATTTAAAAAGCTGAATCAAATTTAATAATAACAAAACGGGTCAAAAAAAAAAAAATTGGTCCCAATTTACTTCATTAACGTACATTATAATGAACTTGCTACTAATTATACACACGTTCGAAAATTTAAGAACATTAACGAGGGAGGAGATGATAATTTTTATTTCTTTAGATGGTCTTTTAGTTGGATTTAGGTCATGGCCCTGTGGATACTATCTGGACAAGTTGAAAAAAATTAAAGGTTGAATATTTGATTTTGTCCAATAGAAATATACCATGAAATAAATAACAATAATAATAGTAACTAAAAAAAAGATTGTTAGTTTTAACGATAAAAATGAATTAAAAGATTGAGGGATATTTTTAATCTAATACATGAACGAGGGTATATTTGAACTTTTTTAGATAGTTCAAGCGTATTTTTGACCTCTTTTTCCAAAAAAAATTCTATATGAAAAATTAAATATCAATTTTTTGAACAAAAAATTAAGATTGAAAAAGATAGCATCATTGTTTCAAACGCTTTCTCGAATTAACAAATTCAGTTGCTACAATATGATTTAATATTTTCGGAAAACACAATTCAAAACTTGAAATAGATTAATTTATTTTATGCATATTTAGTACGTATAGCATGAATACATATATTAGTGAGATCATTACGCATTGCTTGAATACATATACTATCAAAATTTATCAAAAAGAGGAGATAAATTTAAAAAACAATTGATACTATATCTTTTTTCTTTTTTTAGTTTCATATTTAATATTGAGGGGGTGAATTTCATACCTAAGCTATCGAGAAAAGGGTAAAAGATACGTTAATGGGTCAAAAATTATTTTCTTTTTGATAAATTTTTTTCAATTAATATTTAAAAAAAAATAATTAGCAAATATTTATCTTACTTTAATTCAAAAAAAAATATTTTTTATTTTATCATCAATATTTTTTATCGTTATAAAAATATAAATTAATGATACATATACTATGATCTTATATATCTGACATATAATATATCTCTAGAGAGGGGCCGCACCTGAAACCATTCTATTTTAATTGATAAAATGAGATTAAGAAGAATAAAAAAATTTCCTACGATTTTATTTATTAAATAATATTAGAAGAAAAAAAACAAGAATAATGTTCCTTAATAATATTTTATTAGGAAGAAGTGTTTAAAAAGAAAAAATAAAAAAATAATATATATATATATAGGAGAAAGAGTATTTTTGATTGATTTATAACTAAAGACGTTATTTTTTAAACTATAGTATTGACCAAAAGACTTTTTAATCAAATATTAATATAAAAATATTTTTTCAAGTAAATTAATCAATAAAAGAAATTTTTTAATTCTTTTCCGTAATTTTTTCCCGTAAATTTTAACACTAATCTCATTGATACTATCATTTAAGTTTTCAAGGATTTGGCACATCTTTCAAATGAATTTTGCTTTAGTGTATACTTGGAAAAAGAACTAATTAATAATTTTTGATATCTAACTTCATTTACAAACAATTAACATATTTAAATATTAATTGTTGCTACTAGATATATCAATAGAAGACGATATGAGAACAGCAGAGAAGAAATGATTCTTATTTTTTGTTGTATATATCCAAATATAATATAAACCCCACTAAGATAGCTTAATATATATATTTATTATGATTTACATTTAACTGAATATAAATATATGAGCGAGATAATGTTCTTTATGCGTTTTTTATGTTCTTAAGGAAGAATAAGCAAAAAAGTATATTTGATTCATAAATTTAAATTGAAAAATGTTAAATCTTAATTGGAATGTAAAAAGTAGTTTTGCAAAATGAGAGTTAAAAAAAAATGACATAGATAGCCTTTATTTTAATATCAATATCATAAATAAGTCAAACTTTAATAGATACATAAATAACTCTTTTCTCAAAATTCTTTGAGCCTTTTCCCCTTTATTTATTACTCTCTCTATTTTAAAAAAATAATTCTATTTTTCCTTTTTTAGTCTATTTAAAAAAGACTAATTTTTTTTCTTTTTTTGTTCTCTTTCATTTTAACTTTCACTTACTGTTTTAACATCCACAAAATTTAAAACTATTTTATACATTAACGTAACTTTAACTTTTAATTACAAAAATTAAAAAATCTTATTTCTTTCTTAAACCATTGGAAATTAAATTAAATTATCCTTTTTGAATCCTTTATGAAACGAAGAGTACTGCTAATAAAGCGCTACTCATTATCCAATGTAATACTCCTAAATCCTAATAATTAAAAGTAAAAATAGACATCTGAAGGAGAGAGAACAACGTGGCAGATATTATTGTTTACATGCAAAAAAGCTTACCTAAACACCATACTTGATTTACCTTTTTCGTCAGGATACCGATATAGTAACTCAAATCTTTAACTTTTTGCTCGTTAATGATCCACATATAAACCTTTTATTTTATATCTATGCAAAAAGTATACTTACCCTTAATCATTTTATTCTCCACATATACTTTTGTGTAGAATAATAATAATAATAAATAGAAATTAGACCTTCTCTTTGAAAACTATTACAATGGCAAATTTACTTCAACTCAACCAGTGGAACCATGGTATGTTAATGAGCATGTACAATCCAAATAGTAACAACACGCGGCAAAGCAAAATTTGGTCAAAAATAGCCCATAAGCAAACCCCAATCTCTTCCAACAGCCCAGTAATGGCTCTAAATAATTGTAATATTGATTACAAAAAAGGTGTAAAGTACCTAGTTGACAATTCAAAGAAGATGAAAATGGTGCCTCTGGAGTTTGTTTTGCCAATTCCAGAAGGTGAAAGGCCATCGATGGCGATTGATGGTTCAATTCCAGGTATTGATATGAGTGGACTCAATGGACCTGATGAACAAAGACTATCAACTATACATGCCATTAGTTCTGCTTGTGCTGAATGGGGATTCTTTAGGGTAACTTTTAACTTTCCCAACTCTTTCTTCAATTATATTTTCAGTTTTAAGTTAAGTGTACTTGTGGATTGATAGTTTCACGCCATTAGATATAATTAAATAACCAGATATGGTATTAACCTTGTTTTTTTAAACTTAAAACTTTATTCGGGAAGGTGATTATCGTGGTGTTTCGTGGTTCTGTTTGGATTGGGATATTGATTAAATCAAATCACACCAATTTTGTTCGGTTTTTTAAATTTCTAAAAACCAAATCAACCCAAACGAAAAAATAACCAACGGTTTTTTGGTTATTGTCGTTTTTTGATTTGGTTTGATTCAGTTTTTCTGTGTTTAGTCGGGTTGAAAGTAAAATGTTTTTGAGACGTACGTTATCTGATAGACACATACGGTACATGAACAATCTACAAAAAAAATAATTCCGGTTCAGTCAAGCAATATTAGAAGTTATAATTAACACAACAAAGTGATTTATTTAAGATAAAGTGTGACTATTTTATGTGAAATACAGTAAGTACAGAGACAATGGCTTTGATGGACTTGGATTTAAGATTGTTATACCGTTGGTCCTAAGTATTAGGCTTGAAAAAATGATCAGTTTAAAAACCTTAAACAAATATTTTTAATTTATGTACAATATTATATAAATAAATTATAAAATTTTAATAATCATAACACTATCGGTTTCGGTTTGGTTTTATTTTTTGCGGTTTTTGTTTTTTTATAAAATACCAAACCAAATAGTATCGCTTTTCAAATTTTAAACCAAACCAAACTAAATCAGATATCAATTTCTTTTTAATCGATTTGGTTCAGATTGCAATTTGATTTGATTGTTAACCATAACCATGATCAGTCCTAGTAATTAGTATGAAAGAAAAATATTTTTCAAATTATCTTTTTCAATCTCACACCTCAAATTTTCACCGATTTCCACTACTAATCCATGATTTGATTCCTAATTCTCAATTTAGAATCTGACTCCCAACCTCGACTTGAGACCCAACTTTTGTGTCCTTAGTCGGATCAGGTTGGGATCCCGATTTGCGTGAGAGGAAATTTCATTAATGACAAAAAGATTAAACTTAATAAATCTCTTTAGTTAATTATGATTGCCTAATTACGCAATTTTGTTTGTGGGGGTATTTTGTATGCATAATTCACTTGCCATCATACAAACAGGATAAGTATATATATACAAATATTGTATTTATATGTTTAGAAATTTTTAGATTTTATACGAATCAAATATATTAACAAGATAATTATATACAAGCTAGGGTAAGGATATACAAGTTTTAGATTTATACAATTTGGAAGATTTTGGAGTTATACAATTAGCAATCAAATTATACAAATTTTGAATTTATAAAATTAGCAACCGAATTATATAAATTTTGAATTTATACTATTAGGAGCCGAATTATACAAATTTAGAATGTGGGTCACGTAATTATGATTGTAAGTTAGTGGCAAATGGTAATTTTATTAAAATATAGTTATGTTAGTTAGTTAACTTGTATATGTTTACTTATTCACGTAATTTTTTCGAGTCAAGATGAAGGTCGGTTCCAAGAATAGTTATCCACCATATTAAAAAAAAATCAACAATACTTGTCCAATTTAAACAATCAAGAGATAATTTACTTTTGGTGTCTATTTTATCCTTACTACTAAATATTAATTATCATCTAACATATTTTTCAAAATATTAAATTTAATAAAGCCAAAAGATAATATAGTAATATTACTCTATTATTTATTTATTTATTGTTTCTTAATAAAAATTTAAGAATTTATTCACATTTTGACAATAAAAAGTTAGAATTTCCACAGGTGACTAATCATGGTATAAAAGATTCCCTCATGGATGAAATGGTGCAAGTGGTAGAAGAATTTTTCAATCTTCCATTAGAAGAGAAAATGAAATATGGTTCAGATGATGTGATGGATCCAGTAAGATATGGAACAAGTTTGACCACTACTAGAAAGCATGCCCTTCATTGGAGGGACTTTCTCAGGCACTATGGTGGTCTAACTCCACATACATATCACCTTTGGCCAGCTAATCCTCCTGCCTACAGGTAATCATCATGGTATCTACTAAATCTTGTGAATTATCGTGTATCTAAAATAAATTATACATAATTTGATTCACATATATTTAAAAGTTATCAGGTATATTTATCTAACGAACGAAAAGTGATACGAATTTTAATTTGATAAAATGATCTACACTAGTGAGATATGTATTATTTAAACAAAAATATACTATAAAGGAAAAATCATTGGTCAATGATGACTCTCCGTAATAATTATACTCCATATGATCTTTAATTAGCTAATTTAGCTCTTATAGGTGATCATCATTCATGTCAAGTAATTTTTGTTACTCCATTAAGAAAGGTGAATCCTTATAGATCTATTATCCCTTCAAAGAACAGAACATGATAATTTTTAATCATCTAACTGAAGCAAAAACAAAAAGAACCAAAACGATTATATATGATACCTATATTTACTCACATAAGGTAAAATTTTAAGTTTGGTAAAAAATTATGTGTGTACATTCGGGATAACTAATCTCGAGATAAAATGGGTAAATGAAAAAATATCTCTTTAAACCCTTTTTTATAATTTATACATCACTTTTTACCTTCACGAAGGATATTCTTTAAACAAATAAATTTATGCAATGGATATTATTTTGAATATAACAAACCAAACGCTGAATCAAAATAATGTAAACATAACTTAATCAAACTATTTTAGTTTTAATTCCTTATCATGCCTCTTAATCGGAAGTAGATATCAGTAATTACCACCTGAACAACTCCTCTTATCATGGCATGCATGTTCTAATCAATTCTTACGTGTATATGTGTGAAGGGACGTTGCAAAAGAGTACTTAAAAGAAGTTTGGCAACTTGCGGTAATAATATTTGGTGCAATATCAGAAGGACTAGGACTTGATCCAAATTACATAGAGAGTTCACTTGGAGATGAAGGGACTCAATTGATAATTTCAAATTATTATCCAGCATGTCCTGAGCCAAACAAGACATTGGGACTTGCTCCACATTCAGATCATGGTGGTCTCACTATTGTGATGGACAATGGCATTCATGGCTTGCAAATTAAACACAATCAAACATGGTACTCTGTCCCTAGTATGCCTGGGACTTTCGTTGTCAATCTTGGAGATTTTTTGGAGGTTAGCGTCATTATTTTTGCTTTCAACTTAACTTATATATTTTAATCGTAAGTGTCAATTGATTACGATACTTGAGACGGGTTTAAAATACAAAAATTACACCTAATCAACTTAGAAATGAATGATCTTGAGTTCTTGATCCCACTTGTCTGATTGACAATGGGACAAGTAGAGTCAAAAGTTCAAGATAATTCATCTAAAAAGTCATTTTGGTATTATCAAAAAGTTACTTGAACTGTAATGAGCCGAGTCAAAACGGCTAAATGAGTTATTGTAACTCAACTTATCCACTTTTACTAAGTTCCAATTTCTTTATTTTTTATTCTTGAAGTTCAAGATCTTTTTTGACAATATTTTTATGAGTCAGTTGGGTCACATAGATAGCATAAATCAGCTCAACTTTCTATAAATTGAATTGAGTCTGTTAAAATAAATTGAATTAATAAATTGACACGTTATTAAGTCATATCCTCAGGTATTGAGTAATGGAAAGTACAAGAGTATAGAGCATCGAGCAATAGTCAACGCAGAGGTAGCTCGGATCTCTATAGCAGTGGGTCACGGCCCAAAAATGGACGCAATAATTCAGCCTGCAAGCCCACTTATCAAAGAGAAGAGTGAAAGCAAGTATCGACCCATTATTTACAAAGACTATATTAGAGCCCAACAAAGCACTATTAAGAGAGGGAAAAGTGCCTTGGATGAGATAATGAACAATAATATATAGACCGCTAAATTTTAGCATACGATCAATCTTCGTACATGGTCATGTTTCTAATAATACAAGTTAACTAAAGTGTGATGTGTGCTTGCATGGTCTCGTTTGGTTTGAATTCGATAAGTTATGCTAAAATTATTCATATATCGTCTTTACTAAAAATAGATGATGCTTAATATTTGTTATTTTATGAAATCAATGCATAAATAAAAAAATTTCTTTCTATTTACCCTTGTGAGTTAGTATTAGTTTTGACTTTTGAAAGTGTTAATTTGACCAATATAGAAAAACTAAATGATTAATTAATGTTCATTGGTCAATTTAATTATTTAAAAATAAAATAATTCACTGGTCAATTATAAAAATTTCATTTCTAGGCTCTACCCCATCTCTCCTGATTTAGTTGTCCATTAGAAAAGGCACACATATTAAGATAACAATACTAGACATCGTGAAGTTACAATTTACCCTTAGCAATATGATTTCAAAAAAGATTTGAAAAAACTTTACAAAATTTTCAAGGAAGTTTAAATGAGGGTATAATAGAAAAAAAAAATTGTATTCTTGATTGTCAAAGGGACAAAGTAAATAGGAATATCTAAAGAAGAAACATGGATAAGTAAACAGGAACAGATGAAGTACTATATTAGAGTACGATAGTAAACTTACATAGTTTCTTAAGGGGCGTACAGAGCATTGAACATCGAGCAGTAGATCGTAGTCATTGCGAATTTGATATTTGGAGATTAAAATTATATTTGAATGTGTACTCCATTTGAAAAGACGTCAAACTAAATATTGAAACTTGAAAAACTCAAAATTTAATATTTAAAAATTATATAAAAAATATTATATGTCACAATGATTAATAAATATAATATTATAATGAAAATAAATATATTTGAAACTCAATTTAAAAAATGCTAGGCCACAATTAAATTTTTATTTATGTTATATTTAGTGAGTAGAAAAAAGTATTTTTTGTAAAATATATGTAAATATGTATCGCAAAACGAATATATATGTACATATTTACCCTTATAAATAAGGAGTGAGATTAATATAGTGGGAAAAAAAGGAGGTATTTAATTCAGAAACAAATAAATTTAATATAAATGATTTATTTAAATTACTTTTGAAATTGATGTTTTTTTAATTTTATAGGTGTGTAAATTGAATATTGAAGGGAAAATTATTGTTCCGATAATAATTGACTAGAAACATGTTATTATTCCAATTATAATTGACTACATACATGAGTATTCAACTGGTTACACACGAAACGAAACTAGCTTCTACTACCTCACGCTATTTTAAGTCAAACGGCAGATGACAAAATATAATTCTACCTAGAAATAATGTAATTTATTAAAAAAAAAATTAATGAAATAATTTCTAACTATAAAAATCGCTCCATGGCTTTTGGGATATATAAACCATTAAATGTTTAAAACTTCTCTTCATTTATAAAACTTATAAGTCAGGGGATGTAGATTAGATAGTGAGACATGACAAAGTTACGTAAAATTAAAAACTACATTACATTACACATAAAGGATCAAAACTAAATATTAAGGCAATCTATTGTTGAGCTACTACTTAATTGCTTACATTATGCATGTCTATCTTCTATATATTATATATATATCGCTGCTTGATCATCAACGTAAGCCATTTTCCTTGTACAAATTAAGATTTGATTGCACGTTATATATGTAAATATCTATAAACGTTCAACAACCAAAAATAACCTACTAGGTAGAATTGCTCTCTTGGCCAAAGTGTTATTTAGGTGGTGTCTCTATTGCTACAGTTTGTGGACGTTCGATCGATATCTATCTGAAAGGCAAGATTTCCTAAACGGTATAGTGAAGTGTAAACGGAATACAAGCCTTGAATTTGACATACAAGGAGGAGGGTTCCGAGGTAGGGCGATCGATTACATATTAATACTGGTACATATGATTTGACTAACAATATACATATATAAATAATCTTCCATATATAATAAGGAAGACTAGTAATATTGTTACAAATAGGAAATATAGTACTCATTATAACAAGCTAACCTTCATTGATATGTCAAAAATGTTTTCATTATCAGCTCTATAAGTTACTAAGTCCTTTATTCATATATGGTAACATCTGAAATAATACTTTGTAATCCTAATATTCTAATCTAAAGATTAATGGGAGTACTCAATGGCTAAATAGTTTTGTACTTCTTGGACTAATAAATCAATAAATTTTGAGTTAGGTTTGTGTAGGGTTAATGAAATAATCTAAATTAAACTTGAACCAGTGAGACAGATGAATTAATTAGTGAGAATATAATCAATCAAATAACACTGATTGAATATTGTGCTTTCAAATAACAATACGGGGAATCGATACATATTGCATGGCGTTCACCCATAAGAGGTGTTAATGAGTCTTTAGCTCATTAGTTTATCCTTCTTTTTGAACTCTAACCCTTATAAATAAAAGTGATTTATTCCTTTTGTGAGAACTTCGATTATTAGGGACGTGAATTATGATTGTTGCATACCTCTAGGGATGGCAATGGGGCAGGGCGGGATGGTTTAGACTCTGTGGGCTGGCAGGTTTAGGTTTTAAAGTGTTATTCTTACAATAACTGGTATGTATAAAGTTAATGAACAGAAACAGAAAACAGATGCAAGCAGAAAAATTTTAAAATACAGAATTAATCCGAGTCAACAGAAAGGAAACTACCGTGGTCCTTATTAAGAAATTTAGAGGGCCATCACTGTACCAAGGTTAGGGATAAATTTCTCCCGAAGATAAAAGCGATAGATTCAACCTGTTAAAGAAATACGTGGGTTTCCCTCAAACTCTTTAACTTCAACGCAACTGAAGAAAAGCAAACCAAGTCACACAGGACTCAGTCGATCGAAACTTTGATTTTATTAAGAGAAAAAAATAAATGCAGAGAAGAAAAACGTTTCTATATTGAAAAAATCAAAAAATGACTTCTTTTATAGCCATTTTCGAAGGAGGAACATGTCTGTTTCAGTGGTGAAATCGTTTCAAACCGCATTTTTATCAGAAAGTTTTGTGTCTTTTGAAAAAAATAACAACTTTTCGAAAAATGGTGTCTGTTAGGAAAATAAACTTTTTGGAAAAAGTATATAGGACTTTCGTGAAAAGTAACGACTTATTCGAATGTACGGGTTACCGCAAATATAGAGATCATATTAACAGGACTTAGTTGATTTAATCAAAAATTATTAAATAAAAAATTTTGTCCAAAAAATTTATTCAATCACCATCATTTGCCCAATCCAAATCCAAATCAAAGGAAATGACTTTTCATTCTGCACTTTGCCAAATGACTTTTCATTTTCTCACCTTCCAAAGTAGTAGTTCACCTCAATTTTGATTATTTCTTGTTTTTCTTTTCCATTCACACTTGCTAAAAACCCAACATTATAAAGTTGTGTGGGGGGGTCGCATATTGGGATGAGTTTAAACTAAAGTGGGTTTTTGTGATTTTTTTTTAAAAATTAATGTGGTGGCGGCATATGTGATTTTATGTGGTTCAAACTTAATTTTAACTTTTTACTTGTTATAAAAGGGAGAGATCAGCATTAGATATTAAGATAATTTCATCAAAGCTACTAAAATATTAAAGATAATAAATGAAAATGGTTCAATAAAAAATAACACTATTTCTTACATGTTTTTCAATTGACCTCTAAAAAATAAATAAGTGACTATCCTATTAATTAAATTAATACAAATAATTTTATTTTAATATCAAAACATAACAGAAAAAAGGAAAGTATTTTAAAAAAAATTATGTGGGGAGTAAAATGTGGGCATGGTTGGAAAATAGAAAGTTGTTGCTGAGCGAGCGGATCGAGGCGAATCATTAAAACTTTGACGGATAAGTCAACCACACACACCACCCTAACCGCTCATTGTCAACACCCTAAGTTCTAGGAGAAAATCTATAAGTTTAGTGAACTAAGATAAGATGTCGGGGGGACTCCAAAAATTACTCAAGCAATATTACCCTGGCAAAGTTAAACATATGTCTATTTCCATAAAGCCTTGAAATAAAAGGAACTCTTCCATTGATTTCTTAGTTAGGTAAATTTCATTTATTAATAAAAGGATTAAAAAGTGAATGAAAATGAAAAAATAATGGTTGAATAATTTATATGAAACATCATGTTATTTGGAAATAGAAAAAAATATGTAGTAGGTAAAAATACCATAGTATCAAAGGAATAAAAAAACTCACCTTTTTTCATATTTATTCCCACCAAAGAGCGATAGATTTATCTTATTTCAATATAAGAGAAACTAATTATTATTATTACAAACAACTGAAGATTGTTTTGACTTATTTTCCGAAATTACAAAACAATCACACATGCAAATACATACATAAAATGCACAAATCCAAACATATATTCTTATTCTTATTTTTTAATTAAATCACACTTGTTCTCAGCAACCTTCTGCCGACTCCTTACATTAAACTTCAAGCTAAATACAGTATGTCCTCCGTAAGAGTAGCACCTACTGCAAACTTAACATGTATTTCCACCAACTGTGTTGAGTCCATGTAAACTAGCCGTTGAATAACACATCAAGTAATTTATTGTTTAAACAACTCGACTTACACCGGTTATGTTCCTTACTTTAGGGTCGAATCGGAAGCACATCGAAGTGAAAAAAAAAAAAAACGTCGTGGCACACAATTCAACCTTTCGGATCAAGACCTGATGAACCCTTCAAAAATTTCTGCCAGAAGAACATCGGCCTGATGTGGACTCTGAAGATGGGCGACGCCAAACTACGCATGACGAGCAATAATCGGAGGAGAGACTTGAACTTTCGTCCCGTAGAGTTGCCAGTCTTTGTAATCCACGACCGAGTCGTATTCGGATCGGTTGATTTCGTAGGGTACTCGGGATTGGGCCTCACAAATGCTTGACTAACACGTTTGGTCTCTCCCACATGCAACAAAACAATCTAAGTTAACTTAGTGCCACTTATGAGGGCTTAGGATCAATGAGTTAGCCGTTCAATTCAATCGAGCGGGTCCGGACTTGTATCGTTAAAACTCTGGACATTACATGCGCTACCCTCATAGCAGCATCCACGTGAAGCCAAATGTCGAATTCCTCAGCCAGGCTGACCCAGCTGCTGAGAGGAGGATCGACGGCTGTAGTGGAAGTGTGTCCCAACAGTAGCACAGAGGAAAGCGGGACAAGTCCAGCAGCAAACATAAGATTCAAATAATTCACGTAGAACTGCAGGAGATAAAGCGAAAATCGCGTTTCAATACAAAGTTGGTTTACCGCACGCGAAATTGCATGGTAAAATTAACCAGCTACTTGCAGGCTTTGGCGTTTATACTAGAATGCGTTTGATCAGAGAAACCATAGACTACAAGTTTCCGATGTTATCAACGCCTATGTATCGAGTTTACGATCAGTGCAGCGATTAACGTGGTGCATAGCGTATCGCCTTCACTGGTTGTACTTTGAAGTACGCCCACCACCGTGCCAGGGATAAAACTGAAAGGTTTTGGTAATTCTCCAACATATTAGCGAGCCAGTCCTGAATATCATTTCCAAACTCCGCTCATGGCCTGGTGAAGCCAGCCAGTTTAAACCCGACGGAGAGTTGAGTGAAAAATGCAAAAGCATTTTCACCAATGAACGCTGCGGACGGAGACTAACAGTAGCTGGAAAAAAATGCGAAGAAGAAAGAGAAATAGACTAGATTAAGAAATTAGGGCTCAACCATGGGGTTAATACCCGGGGAACAATATGGTTTGTGAGACATTCTTTCATAATTGCCTCGAATGGTTCGGGGCAGTAGGGGGCATTTTCGGGTAACTGAGTACGGAGATAACCCGGTTCGACTTGGCTTAGAACCGGGTAGGTCTCAATATTCTTGTAGTAATCAGCAATGAAGTCCACCATTTGATGGGCTTGGGTCCGGAATTCTTCCGGGTCAAGCGGGTTGAATTTCGGAACGTTGGATTGAGTTGGAGAGCTGTTATTGGAATCAAGGCTTCCCATGATTTGATTTTTGGAACGAATTAAGGTACGTTAATCTCTTAAATAAAGTGAAAATAATGAGACTGATCACAGAAGTACGTTATCTTGGTTACTCTTGTAAGAAATAAATAATGAGTTAGAGAAAAGGGAATTACAAAGGTACATTTTATAGGAGAAATTAAAAGGTGACGGGGATTGAATTAAATGGGGAAAGAGAAATAAAAGGGAAAAAGGTAGTTAGGAAGAGAGAAATTAGAGTTGAGACAAAACAGGAGAATTTGGTATTGGTTCTGTACTCGGTTGTGGCTATCGGTAGTAATAAAAAGTAAAAAGCAGACAAATTTTCTTGCTGGGACATGAGGCCGAGTGTGGGCTATAATCAAGATGGAGTTCGTTAAAAGTAAATAGATTATTAAATTAGATTGGTAATTTGGTATAAAAATTAAATTGAGGTATGATCAGTCTTATTTAATCTCTTTAATATCAATAATGTTTTTAACTATGCTTTTAACTTTTATACTAAGTTTGAATTTCAACTTAAAGAAAATATAGAACAAAAAAGTGACAAAGTAATGGATTAAATTCGAAAAACAAATACTAGTAGTAATTGATAGATTAAAGGAAAATGCACAAGTACCCGCTCAACGGATGACACGAAATCCCAGAGGGGGGGAAACGCAACTTATGTTATACTAAGGTCCTATTATCCCAATTGAACTTATTTTATAAGTGATTTTCTCCCCTTTGTCGGCCTAGGTGGCACTGGATTGAAAAAAAAGTCACCAGCTGTTGACCCCACCAAGATATGCCACGTTAGGCTATAAAAAAGGGGTTATAAAATTATTAAATAAAATACAGTTTGAGGGGGTTAATAGGACCTTCGTATATATAAGGTGTCTTGATATTCGGGCTAGGTTGAGGGGATAACTTGTGGCTATCTTCCTATTGTAATATAGAAAACATGTGTTAAGTCAATGCCCAAATAAAGAATTTAAAAAAAAGTATTAAAATTAACAAATAAATTAAGCCAATTGATATTCACTTAAAAATCGTTAAGGCTGACGAGAATTGAGATTTGACTCAATTCAAATTATATTGAGTATAACTCTTAAATTATAAGCAGTTGTTTAAGTGGTCATACCTATTTAAGCTACACTTTTGACACTTTTGGTTTATGTTAGATTGTGTCCCTTTGAATCATTTCTAATTACCTCAATATAGAAAACAACAAGTGGTTGCGTGAGGCCCAAAGGTGGGGGTGAAAAAAAGAAGTGGAAATGAGGACGAGAAATAGAGAAAGAGAGAGTGAGAGAAAATAAATTATTTTCTGACGTGTAAAATAAATATCAAAAAAAAACTTATTAATACTAATTAATTTTAAATAGATTTAATTAAATATTTTTTTAACGTAACCACACATGAGGTACTTTTTTGTCTATAATACTCGTGTTGACACAACGCAAGAATGGGTAGAACATATTTAAAGCTTAGAGGTCTAAAGTGGGAGGCCTTGCACGAACCAATACCGTTTAATATAATCTTAATTTTAGGAAGCACATATGTTGACTGTTTTGTGTGTGCTTTATACAGCTGATAGCTCTAAGTGTGACCTGTTAGTCTCGTAAAATCGGATAATTTTAATAGTGAAACACTTCATTGACTTGTGGCTTGTTGCAGGAAAGAAGGAAAAAAATGAGCCAAGAATATAACATCTAAAGAAGGAAAAAATATGTCCATCAATCAGGACAAAGAAATCAAAAAGAAAAGAAATTAAATCACTCTACATCAAGAGTGAAAGTCATGATTTGATATACGAGACACAAAAGAAAAACAAATATTGCATTTACCATTGCAAGAAAGATGTCTTGGTCTTTAGAATCAATCAGATTTCAAAATCGATCAAGCATATCATGGTTAATCAGAGATTCCAAAAATCAATCAAAATATATTTAAGATTGTAGAATATATTCAAGATTGTATTTGCTATTGCAATAAAGATATGCCTTGATCTCTAGAATCAATCAGACCCTAGAATCAATCAAGCAGATCATGATAAATCATTGATTCAGAAATCAAATCCATTATAGTCAAAATTGTAGATGTATCAAGATGCTAGAACAAATCAACAAGGAAGGAAAAGAGATATGTGCATTCAATCAAAGGATGTTTCAAGAAAACAAGATCAGTTAACATCCAATACACAAGGAAGAAAGGCAAAGTTAAGGAGAGCATTCAAGAGTTTGGACAAGATCAGTCACAAGAGTCAAGATCACAAAGAAGATCATCATACAAAGAAACAAGTTTAACTTGCCCTATGCATATATTGATAGGACATAAATCAACAAATCAATCCACCCCTCGGGGACTTGTACATTTTTCGATTGATTAACGTGCGAGTGAGTGACTAACTAGAATAGAAAATCGACTAAAGGAAATTTTAATCCACCCCTCTTAGACTTTTACGACCCACATGTAAAAAGTTATAAATTACAATATGATGGGGTGGTTACTTTTTGTTGTAAAATTAAGAAAATGTTTGACACGGACTTAACAATGTGAACAAATATAATTAAATATCAGAGGTCTAAAGTGGGAGGCCTTAAATCACTTGAATTCCCTTTAATTATTCTTAATCCAAGGAAGCACACAGCTGACAGCCTCGTGTGTGCTTTATATAATTAAAAAAAGAATATGGTGTAATGAGATAGTTGAGACTGTATATGTTAACTACTAAGAGATGGTTTCGTTACAAGGATTAATTATAAGGTCTATGATATATATGCGGTTACTTAGCATAAGAAATAAACTTAACGAGTTTTTTGTTAAAACGGTTTGAGTTTTTGTGTGTTTTGAAGCTAGTAAGATTTATTAGTTTGTTCATCTTATCTTAAGTCCATCTCAATTTCGGATGCTTCTTGGGGCCTGGTATGGTTACTAACTTGAGTATAGTTATTAGTAGTCAATACATATTTAGAGGTCCTTCGTTAGGATATACAAGGCATATATGGTTAAAATATTGTATAATATAATATTACTAATGCGGACAGATTGATTAAGTAATAGTGATTAATTTATATATGTGTGAAAATAATGTATTTAGTGGTTGCAGATTGTTGTATTAAAAATAAAGTGGAGAAAATAGGGTATCTAAAATTAAGAACATTGGTGCTTTATATATATAAAAAAGCCTTTCATAAATGGGTGGGGGAACAGATGTAATTTATATGTTAAGAGTAATTAATATTGTAGTAACCGTTTTATTTTAATTCTATGAAATATATTTTTCGAGTCAATTCAAGTAACTCTGTGAACTAAATGGAAATATATCAATTTCAGAAAATATAAGAAAGTAATACAATTATAATTTGAAAATACATTTTTTAAAATATTTAAATTTTTCTGTATACGAATGATGCTTGTTAAAAGTATGTCATTCGCCGTCAAATTTCTCAACGTAAATATTAAATTAAGTCAGCCTCAATAGAAATATAAATATCGCATATCAATTTCAAAAATTTAAAAGCATTGTATTATCCGTAAGAATCGTTGAAGGAGACGGTTGTCCCAAACATGTTCACCGCAAGGAAAAATAATTGCTCAGATTTTTTGGAATATGAACAATTAGTTTGTTGAAGGTTGAGATTTGTTCCTAATAGTCAAAAGAACTTGAATATTGACAACTATGACATATTAAATATTCTCTCAATTGTTTTTTACTTGTTTAGTGTTATAAAGAAAATTTCAAATAAATATTTGCTTATTTTTATTAAATTTAGTTAGGCCATAACTATTTATCTTCTTTCAATTCATTTTGTCATTAGTTATCATTTTCTCAACCTTTATAACTGAAAGTGGCAATAGTCAAAATTAAAAATTTCAAATACAGAAATCTAGTTGATAAAATAATTTTTAATCATTAAGAATAGCAAATACTTATAATTATGTCTGCACCTACTTCACTAGTATGTCATAATTAAATGAATTGGGCATTGTGGTACAGGACAGAGTGGAACATAAAAAAACAATTTTTCTCGAGCACGCAATTCATGAGTCCATACTGATTGGCTGAAATAAAGCGAATAAGTAAAAATTATACTTCATATCTGAAACCATAACGCAGTCAAAGATCGTAGCAAAATAAATATGTCCCTTATGTTTTTTTCGATCCATTTTAATTATCGTGTTTATTAAAATAGTGGTAGTAAATTAATTTTTTAAATAAATAGAAATTAATTAATTATATTTTTATGATTATCTCTAATATTCAAGTAAAGGATACGTGAGGAAATTGACTTGAATTTTTTTCTCTGTTTCCCCTCCAACCCCATATTGTTTCACGTTTTTTCATCAATTGTCCTTCTAGCAACAAGCTTGCCCGCCTTTGACTATTCATTACCTATCCCTAATGTTTTTATAAAAATATCAAATTTAGACAAACCGTTGTGTTGAGCATGTCATTATTAAAAATTATGAAATATCTAAAAGTTTAAATGAATTAATATGTATTTTATTATTATTATTATATCTATACTTTTTATTTTTAATTTTTAAAATATTCTGTCTTCGTCGAATTTCCTGACTGCACCGCCTGACCTTAAAATGCCCATGCACAAAACCTAAGGGAACAAAGAGGAAGTTGCTGCTCTTTAAAATGGGAAAGGAGCAAACAACTTCATGGCTTGAAACTACCACTGCAAATTTTAAATTTGAAAACGCTTAACATCTACCCAAATAAAAAATGGAAAATAAATGGTCACGTATAAAATTGATCATCATGGCGTGTTTTTTAATTATCTTTTGCCGTTGAATTTTTTTTTCTAAATTATAGTAAAATTAATAAATTTGTTTTGGGAATAAGGCACGATTTCAGGAAAAAACTTTATTTTTATAATGTGTATATTAGGCTTTCAAATTTTAAATGGGTTTTATTATTTAACGCTTCATTTTACTTTAAATATTTTACTATTATCAATTGTTTGGTCCCTCATCTGACGAGTCATGATTCTGGACACACTAAAGTTTGTATATCGTCCATGTAGAGTTACTTGTTATCATCTAGAGTATTTTAATAAAATAAAAGATAAATCTCGTGCCATATGTAATGATAAATTTAAACTAACTGTGATATTTTGATATAAAAATATTTGTGCTCTAGTGGAAATGTTTATTCATAGAGATTATTTTTGGAGAAAAATAAGAAATTTTTTAGTTAGAGACTTCAAGTTCATTTTCCCTATAAAATAAAGGATTTTCTTGTAATGTATATGTTATGATATACGTCCATCTTGATATTATTATGCGAAGAAATGAAAATCTTCTCTCATCTTCCTATTACTTTACTTCTTTTTATTGTTGTAATATTATTTTATATAGTTTCATAACAATATATTATATAGTTTATTTTTTTATTACCCTAGAATTGGGAAAAAAAGTTAAAAGTATTCTGTTCACTCTTGTTCTTTCGATCAAGAGTTTACAATCATATCATATAAATAACCTACAAAAAATATGTTACCTCTAAAATAATCTTAAAAGAATACTCTAAAATAATTGAAGTAATGCTAATAAAAATGAGAATGTTATTTTTGTTAATAAAATAATTGACGAGCTAGGCACTTTTTCTTTCTCTTTTTCCTAACTTGACCAATTCCATAGAGTATTCTTTGGTCCCTTAGATTCATATTAAATGGTAAAATGAAACCTCTACGTCATCTCTTTGGTAAGAGTAATACTATCAATTTAAAGATTTAAAGTAGAAGAACAGGATAAATCAATGGGGAAAAGGCCAAAACAAATTCTTTAAAATATATTTTTTTGAAACCAAACTATTGGCTACAAGCATATTAGATCAAACTATAAACGATTAAACGTGTTTCTTTTATTTCTTTCAAAATATTTTAAAAGAAATTTTTTTAATCCTTTTTCGCTTTTCCCAATTTAAGTTGAATTGGAAAAAAAGAAAACACACAATAAAAAGAAATTTTAATAGGAATGTTTATAATGAAAATATAAGAGAAACTTTGGAATCATCCCCCAGATTAAGAATTTAATGTAGAATTGATTAATTTTTGCAACCAAATCTCAAATTATAGCTCATTCCATAATATTACAGGTTGTCTTCTGTTTACAAGGATGATAGAATAAAAGGGATAAAAATGGCCAAGACCTTATCCAATGCTCGAACTCTCCAGAGACACACTTCTACCTATCTAAGGTCCTATTATTCCTTGAACTTATTTTATTAATAATTTTTTTACACCCCTTTTTGCTATGTGGCACTATCTTGAGTCCAACGTTGGTTTTTTTTTTTTTCAAGCTGCCACGTAGCTGAAAAGGGGGAGAAAAATTTACTTATACAATAAAGTTCAGGAGGGTAGATAAACCTTAGTTAGTATAAATGTGTCTCTGAAATTTCGGATATAAATAAGGAGAACTTGTGCATTTTTCCAAAAAAAAAATACTCCTTTCCATAGCACAAAACATGCACATTTCCTTTTCATTTTCTATCATGTCCTAATCGAAACTATCAATCAATTTTAAGTAATCCGCATTCTACTACCGTAATTAAATAAGTATCTACTAAGATCAGGTAATTCGATATAATAGTAACACAACACAAGCATATTATGATGTGCAAAAAACAGCTTGTACAATTTCTTCCTAATTGTCCACTTAATTCTTTAACAATCGATCTTGTCATCATCCTTTATTATACTAAAGCACTTGTGATTGTTATTAAACATTTCATTTGCAATTTTTCTGAATTTTGAATTGACCCGTTTTCTCCTAGAAAAAACTTCAGAAAAATGATTGATTTTAACAGTCATGAAAGCAATAGCGGAACAATTCATATAGAATCAAACATTCTGAAAATAAAACAAACCGTTAGGGCCTTAGAAAATCATTGCAAGAAAACAGTGGTGGTAAGAGTGAAACAAAAAAAAATGAAATGAGACAAGACCACTAGATGTTAATTATACTAAGGGTGATCATATACAAATTAATGAAGACAAGACCACTAGAGTGTTAATTATATTTAAGGTGTGGTCATTAAAAATTAAATGAATACAAGACCCCTGAATCGAGTCAATTTACATTTCAAAACTTTGAAAGTCTAGACCAAGAAATAATGAACTGACTTTCCCTTCCTCTTAAAAAAATGACAAACCATACCTGCATTTATTTAATGGTCCATAATTTTTGCTCTCATTGATATACTCAATTAGCATCCAAATATATTGTAATTGGTTTCATTTCAGGTTTGATAAATTTTGTATTACTGGTAATTAAAAATTCATGAGTAATAGTATGTAATATATTGTTTGTATTGGTATCATAACATTTTTCTGTTTTAGAAATTACTTATTGTCATGATAGACTAATAATAGTATAGTGTAGTATTGTTGTGGGTACTATTAAGGTTCTGTTCATACATTTAATTTATTAGCTAATGATACTTATAAAGATTGTACTATGTTATATTTATGTATATCATTTAAAGGGGCTTCTTGTTCATAAATTACTAATCAGTCAATGAATACTAAAAGAGTAATATGCATGTACATTTGTTTTGGTAACTTAAGGGTTTTTCTTATTCAATTAATTACCTCAGTAGTCCAATGATACTAAGAGTATAATGCCTTTGTGGGTATCA